>JAVIWB010003484.1:0-47519 GCA_031893035.1 Dermolepida albohirtum | reverse complement strand
CATATTCCGTTTTATCCCCGTCCTGTTCTATATCTTCATCATCCACTTTTTCGATCATTTCTCCTACATCATCATTACTTTCTTCTTCATATTCTGTATTATCTTCCATATCAATAATGCTTTCTACCATACTAAGTTCCAGAACATCACCATCATCATCATCACTATCCTCTATTCCAATCATTTCTAAAGCGTAAATTCTATCTAATAATTCGAAATTATGTTCCTTTCTTAATACAACACCCATTTTTACTTATATCACTAACTTAAACTGTTATAGAAATAAAACCAGCACCGGTTTATAAACTTCGTATCGAAAAGCGACATTACCCTAACTTAGACATAGAAACGATCTTGACATTGTATTGACCTCGACCTTGAAATGACCTTGACATTGAAACGACCTCGGCCTCGAAGCGCCCTTCATATTGAAGTGACCTTGACGTTGGAACGACCTCGACATTGAAATGATCTCGATATTGAAACGACATTGACATTGAAACCTCCTCGGGCTCAGCCGATTCTAGAACCGCCTCGTTGACCTTGACCGTTCCAACATGCATTGTGGTCAAGGTCAATGAGGAGGTTCGAGAATCGGCGGAGTCCCTCTACTAATAATTCCTTCTATTTTATTATTTGTTCTTATTTTATGAACATTTAATATTTTTAGATAATTAAAGACGAGGGACAAGTGATATTTGTTATTTAGCCTATTACAGTTTGCATTTAACTTTTCAGTATAATTATTTAAGTTTTCGATTTCAATAATTAATAGATTTAGATCGAAATAATGAATGCGAGTATGAGAATATTCTTGCGCTTTAGCTTTACCTAATTTTAATGGTATTATTCCTGAAATAAAAGTATTACTAGTTAAATGTGAAGGTTTGTTTTAAAGGGCTATTTACATTATCAATATGTATTTTTCTTTGTTTGGTGTTACGATCGATTTCATATCCGAATTCACGTCGGTAACTGTGGTGGGTTTATTAAAGATATTTGCTAACTTTTCTCTAGCTTTGTTTTTAATATAGACTTTTGATTCTGGTTGTATTATATTGGGATCATCTCGTTTGTGTGTTTAGTTTAGTGACAAATTTTTCTTTCTTTTCGATTAAGCTTTCATTTAGATTTTAGTAAAGTAATTTTGTTTTTCTCTATGTTGATGAATGTAATCACTTGTATGTAACATTGTATCTCAATTTATTGCAAAAGGGTTCTCGTTTTCAATATGTCCGCTTATTATTTCTATAGGTTTGTGTTTCGTTACGGAATGAATGGAATGATTATATACTAAGATAGCTAAAGTTAATTTTTTGTGAACTGGTGTTGATTGAAAACCTTGGTTATTTAATAATCTGACATGTTCAATGAGAGTGGAATGTAATCTCTCAATTGGTCCGTTAGACTGGGGATGATATGGTGAACAAAAATGTATATCTATTTTGTGTAATTTTAATAAATCTTCAAAAATTACATTTTTAAATTCTTTGCCATTATCTGCAATAATTTATTTTGGTATTCCATGATGTGTGAAGAAGTGAATTAAATTGTCAATTATTTTTGTAGCTACTAATGAATTTCATTTATAAGCTTGCCCATATTTTGAGAAAGTATCAATAAGTGTTAAGAATTTTGTATTTTCAAGAGTAAATGTGTCTATGTGTAAGATTTCAAAAGGTTTGATGGGTGTTGGTGTAATATTTAGTTTAGTTTTTATAGGATTGCGTTCGTATTTGCTAATTTGACATATTTCACATTCATTTATAAAAGTTTGTATTGAATTACGCATATGAGGCCAATAATATAATTTTTTTATTCTTTGTTCAGTTTCTTTGATGCCTCTTTGATTTGTTTTATTTTCGTGATAATTTTGTATTATTTCAGGGATATCTAAACTATTTATTACATCTATTAATTTCATTTTACAATATTTAAATTTTAGTGAGAGCCATTTGAAATTCTTTTGTAATATATTGCAAAAAGGTTCATAAATTTCTGGTTTTTCAAAGTATATATAGCATTGTACATTTGGTACTATAAATTTTTTAATAAAGTTGGTAATGTCATCTTCAAATTAGTTTTGAGAGAGTTGAACAATTATTCTTTGCTTATCATTGAATAATTTAATAATTTTTGGGGTTGCTGGGAGTATGAAGAACTGTGTCTATTATAATTTGATTCGAACCGTAATTTACAGGAGTCTCTGAAATTTGAACTTCAATGATGGGATTTTGTTCTTGATTAGTATGTATTGTTGCATCGTCATTTAGATCTAGATCATTAAGTTCTAAATCTGGTTGGACTTGCATGGATTCATTATGAAGGTTATTTTCTTTACTGGAATTTCCAAATTCATTATTAAAATTTTCTATATATTCAAAGATATTATCTGCTTCTTTGGTATGGATTTCGATACGTGAAAGAGCGTTTACGTTTGTATTCAATTTACCTTTTTTATAGAATATTTCGAAATTATATTCGTCTAGTTTAATTTTCCATCTTAATAGTTTTGAGCTGGGGTCTTTTAAAGAGAAGAGCCACTGTAGGGGTTTGTGGTCAGTGATGATATTAAATTTTCTACCAAAAAGGTAGGGTCTAAAATATTTAGTAGCCCATACTATCGCTAATAATTCTTTTTCTGTGGTGCTATATTTTTGCTCAGTCGTTAAGCGTGCGAGATGCGTAAGCGATTGGTAAGTCTTTACCTATTGGTCCTTGTGATAAAATAGCGCCTACTGCTACGTTATTAGCATCTGTGGTTAAATTGAAAGATCTACTAAAGTCGGGGTATTGCAATATAGGATCGTTTATAAGTAAACTTTTACAATTTTCGAAACATGTCATAAATTCTTCGTTGTGTATAATTTTTGCTCCTTTTTTAAACATTTGGTAAGAGGTTTGGTTATTTTCGCGAAGTTATTTATAAAACGTCTATAATAACCTAATAAGCCTAAAAATCCTTTAATTTGTTTAGTGGTTTTTAGTGGAGGGTAATTTTTAATTGTGTAATTGTGTATGCTACTTCTTTACATAAAAATTCTGATTTGTCAAGTTGTACTTTAAAATTTGTTTCACGTAGTCTTTGAAATACGGTTTTTAGTCTATCTATGTGTTCTTGAAGAGATGTAGAAAATGCAATTATATCGTCTAAGTATACTAAACATTTTTCATTTTGAATACCGCGTAATATATTATCCATTACACGTTGAAAAGTGGCTGGGCTATTTTTGAGTCCAAAATGCATTCTTAAGAATTCAAAATGTCCATTTTCTGTATTAAACCCAGTTTTTTGTATATCATCTTTATACATCTCGATCTGGTGAAAGCCGCTAGCTAGATCAATGGTAGAAAAGTATCGACGTTTACCTAATTTATCTAGTAAATCGGTAATATTTGGAAGAGGATATCTATCATGAATTAATTTTTTATTTAAATTGCGATAATCAATTACTACGCGGCATTTGCCAGACGCATCAACCTTTTTTTGGTACGGCGCAAATAGGTGATGACCAGGGTGAATTACTTGGTCTAACAATGTTTTGATTTAACATACTGTCAATTTGACGTTTAACTTCATTTCGATGTATAAACGGGTACCTATAGCTTTTACTATAAATTGGTATTTCATCAGTGGTTAGTATTCTATGTTTAATTTGATTCGTAAAAGTTAATTTTGTCATTTCGATGTATAAACGGGTACCTATAGCTTTTACTATAAATTGGTATTTCATCAGTGGTTCGTATTCTATGTATGTTAAAAAGGAATCATTCTATTATTAATAACACCTTATCAACTACATATGTTTCATCGAATTCACGAATCGTCAGGTTGATTTGTGTTATTAATGAACGATTCCTTCAGAGTGCTTATCATATCATTTCGATACAAAATAATGAATAATATCATATCTCCCTCTCACCAATACATAAATGTATTGACCGACAAAGCAAGAACGCTTCTATCTCACAGATCGGAGACCATGCCTCCGGTGTATAATAGACAGAAACTTACATCTAGGCTTTATGCCAATTAAAGAATGTTAAAAAGGAATCATTCTATTATTAATAACACCCTATCAACTACATATGTTTCATCGAATTCACGAATCGTCAGGTTGATTTGTGTTATTAATGAACGAATCGTTCATTAATAACACAAATCAACCTGACGATTCGTTCGAATGAACGAATCGTTCATTAATAACACAAATCAACCTGACGATTCGTGAATTCGATGAAACATATGTAGTTGATAGGGTGTTATTAATAATAGAATGATTCCTTTTTAACATTCTTTAATTGGCATAAAGCCTAGATGTAAGTTTCTGTCTATTATACACTGGAGGCATGGTCTCCGATCTGTGAGATAGAAGCGTTCTTGCTTTGTCGGTCAATACATTTATGTATTGGTCGAGAGAGGGAGATATGATATTATTCGTTCGTATTCTATGTTTAATTTGATTCGTAAAAGTTAATTTTGTCATTTCGATGTATAAGCGGGTACCTATAGCTTTTACTATAAATTGGTATTTCATCAGTGGTTCGTATTCTATGTTTAATTTGATTCGTAAAAGTTAATTTTGTAGAGGGTACATAAAATATGTCAGAAAATTCATTACATAATTTTTTAATTTCATGTTTTTCTTCACAATTTAAGTGATCTGTTCGAATATTGGAAATGTTAAATTTTTGTTTAGGCGATTCGTCAAAGTTGTTTAAGGTTATTTCTTGAATGGATTTTTTATTAAATTTTTCTGCTCTAATAAGTTGCGAAAAAATCAAAGTTATTGGTTGTGTGGTATTGTTTAATATCGTGGTAATTGCTTCGCCGTTACGTGCAATTGTTAAGGATTCAGGGATTTCACAATTATGTAACTTCTGATGTGATATTATAATTTCTCCTTTATTTATTGTTGCCTTAATTTTTATAACTTGTTCAGAACGTAGTGATACAGTTATGAGATTTAGATTATTGTTTATTTCTTGAAAATTTTTTTTTTTATTAATCCCCTTTATATATACAATCTGTTCATTTATAGTGAACAATAAGTATTCTATATGAAATACATATATACACATACATATGTTTATATTCAAATGGCGGTTGAAAATGGCATGTAGAGTTAAGCTACAATAAGCAACTCATAAATTTCACTATTTTCTAGTGATTGCTTTATTTTATACATAGTCTAGGTATCAAAGCGCGAAAGAAGCTCACTGGTCGCAAACCGTTTTAATCGCTTTGGTTTGTCAGGTTCGTCCATTAAGTTATTCACCAATTGGTTAGGGTGTGCTGACAGCCGGTTTTTATATGTTTGGACAGTTCGTTCTATTTCTTCCTTTATGGTGGGTATACGCAAGTCAGTTGAAATCACTTTATTTGGCACATACCATGGGGCACTAACCAAAGCACGAAGCACCTTGTTCTGGAATCTCTCGATAATGGCTATGTTGGAAATTGACGCAGTTCCCCACAGTGTAAGTCCGTACGTCCAGATGGGCTTTAGTGTGACTTTGTATAATAATAATTTGTTTTCGAGAGTTATTGCCGACCTCCTTCCAATCATCCAGTAAATTTTCCTGTACTTCAGTCCAAGCTGTTTTCGTTTATTAAATATATGGGTTTTCCAGGTTAATCGCCGGTCTAGATGGAGCCCTAGATATTTTGCAGAGTCACTGTGTCTTAATTGTTGTCCATTGAGGATAACCGTCGAACGGTTGTCTCGGTTCATGGTGAATGTGACATGTTGAGATTTGCTCTCATTTACCTTAGTTCTCCATACTTTGAGCCATTCTTGCACTTTATTCAGTGAGGCTTGCAAGTTGCGTGATGCAATAGTGGGATTTATATGTGAGGCCAGGAGAGCTGTGTCATCTGCGAAGGTGGCGGTTGTAGTTAATTTCGTAGTTGGCAGGTCAGCAGTGAACAGCAAATATAGTATGGGGCCCAACACACTGCCTTGGGGAACCCCAGATGCAACAAGTTGGAGATCTTTGTATTCACCTTGGTAGTTCACAAAAAAATACCGATCGGACAGGTAAGATTTTAGTATCTAAAAGAATTGGTATGGCAGTAGCTTTTTTAGTTTATATAATAGTCCCAAGTGCCAGACCTTGTCAAAGGCCTGGGAGACGTCTAGGAACACAGCAGAGCAGTATCTACGCTCCTCAAAGTCACTATGGATTTGATCTACCAATCGGTGGATTTGCTCTATGGTTGCGTGTTGGTGTCGAAATCCGAACTGATGCTTCGGAATTAACTCTTTTTTATCTAGAATTGGCTGGAGTCTTCTCAATAGTAATTTCTCCAGGACTTTGGACAGGGTTGGGAGGAGGCTAATCGGTCTATAGGATGCAGGATCAGTAGGTATTTTTCCAGGCTTCTGTATCATTGTTATTTCAGCGACTTTCCAAGAGCTTGGAAAGTACCTACTAGTAAGTACAGCATTGTATATTTGTGTAATCGCCTTAATCGCAATTCCGGGTAATTGCTGAAGAATCTTTCCAGTGATAAGGTCGAATCCTGGTGCCTTTTTAGGTTTGGTGTTTTTACTGATTATTTCTTTAACTTCTGTAACCTTGAAAGGCTTCATGGGAAGACTCATTTGATAAAGAGATTCGAGAAAGTCAATTATTTTAGGATCCTTTTAAGGACATTGGGAGGGGAAGGGTTTGAATACATTAATTAAGTGTTCAGCAAAGGTTTCTGCTTTTTCTTTACCACTACGAGCCCATTGCCCATCAGATTTGATAATAGGTGATCTGTGCACTATAGGTCTTTTAATTTTTTTAACCGCTTTCCAGGGTGAATAATCAGTTATTTCAGTAGCTGTAAGATTAGCTAGATAATCTTCGATACCTTGGTTTTTATATTGCAATAGAAGTTTCGTTAGCTGTTTCGAGATCCGATTCAGTGCTCGTTTGTCCGCCTCTGATCGAGTGGTCTGCCAGCGTTTTCTTAGGCGTCTCTTTTCTGCTATTTTGCCTTTTAACATTAAAGGACAGTTGCTGGTGTTAGGATTTTTCTTGATGGGTGTGGCTTCCCATGCCGCTTGTTGAATTGTGCTGGTTAATTCTATAGTTGCTTTTTCTATGTCGTATTTGGTTTTTAATGGTGTTTTTAAATTGATTTGCTCAGTTAGCCTACTGCGAAAATAATCCCAGTCTGTCCTCTTGGTGCAGAGAATTGGTCGCATTTTAGTGTACACTATTTTTGCGCAGAATGTTATTAGAAGAGATGAGTGGTCAGCGGCTAGTTCTAGACATGATTTGATTGTAAACTCTCCTATATTTAAGCCTTTTGTAATGCAGAAATCGATTAGGTCAGGGGTTTTCCGACGATCCGTGGGCCAATAGGTTGGTTCCCCGGTAGATAAGTAATTTAGATTATTAGCCTGTATCGCTGCTAGTAATTCACGTCCATCAGTTCTCGTGACGCGGGAGCCCCAATCTTGATGCTTTGCATTAAAATCTCCGGCCGCAATAAATCTATTCCCTAGACTTTTGAAGAAGTGTGAGTAGTGTTCTTTTTTTACTATGTAGTTTGGAGGTCCACAAACAGCGGAAATCTTCATATTTGCTACTTGGTCTTGGATTTGGATAGTAGTAGCTTGTAATTCATTTTTTTCGTATTTAGGTAGTTCAATAGTGTTCTATGTTAGATCTTATTATAACGGCTGTTCCACCACGTGCAGTTCCATTAGGGTGATTCGTGTTGTAAATGGAGTAGTTGGGAAATTTGATGTAGTTTTTGTTGGTGAAGTGGGTTTCAGATATAAGAAGTATATCAATTTGATTATTATCAAGGAATAGTTTAATTTCTTGAGCATGTTGGCTAAGGCCATTGGCATTCCAAACAGCTATTTTTAAGATTTGAGGCATTATTTCATTTTGCTAATTAGTGTGGTTAAAAGGTTCATCATAGTCCCCATTTGTGTGATTAAGTTTTTCATCATGGATTTCAATTCCTCCATATCATTTGCCTGTTGATTTGGAGATGGGGCTTGTGGTTCTGGAATTGTATTGGTGTTCAAGTTTTGTATAGGTTGATTGTTTTGTCTGACTTGTTTTGCATAGGAAACCCCAGGGACTCGATATGTTTGGGTTGGTGTACGCATATGCATGCTAACCTCGCGCCTTAGTTGTGGAAAAAGCTTTTCTTGTAGTTGCTTGTGCACTATACATCCTCGATAATTAGCTGGATGATCCCCGCCACAGTTTACACATTTAACTTGGTCATCTTTACTTTTTCTTGTTTAGTGGAGTGAGATCCTGTACATTTAATACAGCGGTCCATTTGCTGACAGTAATTTTTGGTATGACCAAATCTTTGGCATTTGGCACATTGTGGGATTACTCTTTTTAGATGGGGAGGTTCGACAATTATGCTCGTGTTCATAAAGGGCTTAATTTTGTAAATCTCTTTGTTGTTATCTTTTTGTTTAATTTCGATGATAAACATAGGTAGTGGTATTTTAGTTGACCGTTGTTTTATGTTCCATATATTAACGATTTCGTGTCCAAGTAAATTAAAATTTTGTTTGATTTCTTCTGTGTCTGTTGAATAATGGATATTTTTCATTACAACTCTGAATGTTCTCTCTTGCTTTGGCTTGTATGTGTGGAATTTTGTATTTTTGTCCTTAAGGTTATTAATAATATTTGTATAGGTTTCACTTGTATTACTTTGGACTTTAATTTCATCGCTGCCTAATGCTTTTAGTGTATAGTTGTCTTTTGCAATTTCATTGAGTAGCTTTATTAATGGATTAATATTTTTGACGTCAGACCCATAGATAGGTGGTGGTTTAGGGACTTTCGGAGTAGTTACTTCTTGTGAGGTGCTTGCCCGCTCATAAATTTCTATGTCTAGAGGTTCGTATCTATTGCTGCTCTGTACAGAGTCATCCAACCAATATTGACCTTTTTTCACTTGCATTCGTTTATTCGAAGTATCTTCAGGACTTCTATATCTCTTTCTATTGCTACGGTTAACTACGTGCCATTCGTTTCCCGTCTCATTACAGGCCAGAAGGGGCGTAGGTTGTTGTTGTTGTTGTTGTACTGGATACATATTTGTCATCTGTACATGATAAGGATTTAGTGGGTACTGAGTAGATTGTGTTTGTGATGGAAAGGATTGTTGAGATTGTTGGTATGCATTATAGGTCTGATATTGGTATTGCTGTTGTGGGTCAACTTGATTTGGATAAGAATAAATATTAGGTTGGGAGTGCGCCATGCTACATTATAGGTACTTTGTGTTGTGATTAGTTTAGTTTTATGTTTTAATACGAAGAATGAAGGAAAAGGAATAAGGGAAACACTGGGACACACGCTTTGCCCTAGCGCTGCCTGACGCAGGGACTTAAAAAGAACACACTAAGGAAAAAGACAACGGTCGGGTGCAGCTACAGATACAAGGGGAATAAATTTATAATGCAAATATTAATTATTTAGGGGACCCTCGCATATTACTATTTATAAATCTCTGACAAATAAAATACAATAAAAAGGTAGAGAACAAAAAGTATACGTATCGGAAAAAAGAAGCCCGCCATGCAGAAAACAAACGACTCACCACATAATTAACGTCCCCCACAAGCACCGCACACACAAACCAATGATACCACCTTGTTTGTCTCAAAAAAAACTATACAGTAGTCCAAAATTTAATTATCAAATCATCGCAAATACTTGTTTATTTTCACTTTGAATACAGAGCTGCCAAACACATGACTTTCCGCTTCAATTTATGACAACACTGATTTCTTGAAAATGAATTTTGATTTCGCTAAAGGGTGTTTTGAGTATTCCATTTTGAAAATCTACACTTGCTTGTAATAGTTTCAAATTGTCTAAATCTATTAAACCATGGAATATGTTGTGAAATTTAAATATGAAAAATTTCATTTGCATTTGATGTGGTAAATTAAAAATTCTGGATGTGGGTAATAAAGCACTGTGTTTATGAGCAGATTTTTGAAATACTGTTGATATTACAAACGGATCTTCATAAATATAGTTTGTATATATATCATATGGAATGTCGGGATCAATGAAAGATTTTGTAGAGTCAATTAAAATTTTTAAATTATTTTCTGGTAAAATAATGTAACGTAATTCGCTTACGTTATTGTTGTTAAATGATATAATTGGAGGTATTACGTTTGATCGTATGGTTGGGTAATTGTGTGAAAATTTGCATTTTCTTCTTCATTTTCAAATTCGTTATTACTGTGGATCTGATTGTTGATAGTTTTCATATTCATTGTTTTCGTATGAAGAATAATCTATTGATGATGGTTCGTCGATTTCATCAGCATTTGTATTAAATAATTCTTCAGCGATAAAATTATGTGGAGATGGTTGGAAATTTGGTTTCGTAAATGATTTATTATTAGTCAGCCGTGTTGTTGTACTCATCGGTGTAGGAGTTGGCAAATTCTTAATTTGATTTGGCCTAAATACATTTTGATTTCGTATAAAATTATTAGAGCTTGGCTTTTGTTTGAATACCTGTGAATTTGTAAACATTTTTTGTTGGGGTATGTTCTGTCTTAGTTGTATATGTAATGGCTGTGATGGGAATGCATTTTGTTGTCTAGTACAATGATGTATTAAATTGAGGTCTTTGTACGTTGAATTGCGGGTTTTGCCTTGAAAAATTTTCAAACCGATTAAAATGAGATGGCGTTTGTTTATTTAATATTGACATAATTTTATTTGGTTGTGTATTTGTGAAATTTTGAAAATAATAAATATTTTCTTCATTGTTAATAAATTGTAATGCTTCATTCATATCAGTTGGTCTCATACACCTTATTGTGGTACCTAATATTTCTTTTAATCCTGCTAAAAATGTTTTAATTGTTAGATCATTATATAATTTTCGTTTTATTTCTTTTGCTTCATGTGTTTGTTCATGGGTTTCTACGTATGAGCATAATAAATTTAATATTTGAAGACAGCGATCAAAGAATTATTGCGGTTTTTCATTCGGGAATTGTCTTAATAGTATTAAATCTCTATTTGAAGAAGTTTCATCGCGTTGATCTGCGAAATTTCGAAATAAAGTATTTTTTAATTCTTGCCATGACTGTACATTTTAGGTATTTACAACTAGTTTAGCTGTACCTGTTAGCTTACTTACTAATGAGTTTAACAAAAACGTATTCTTAAAACTATCAGGGTGTGTTGCATCGTAAAATGTTCGAATTAGTTTTTCACTTCTGTATTTTGATTTGTTAAATTTGATTTAGTTTCGTTTGAGGACGATATTTGCAATTGTTTAAATAAATTTTCAAGCGACATGTACAAATATACTACTTACATTTGTTGTTTGATCATTCTCATGGAGTTTGTTTTTTCTTCTATGGAACTGATGTATGGAACCTAGGGTTCGAAACGTTAAGTTCCGTGGGAAGAGACGATGCTGGTCCTTTTCCCCGTATGTCGGCAGGTAGCTCTGCGTTAACTCGATATAAGAAGTTTTACCCCCTATCTTGCGACACGGTGGATTGTACAATTAATCGATGAATGAAAAAAATATTTTGTTCGATACAAAATATCTTGCACTATCCTACTGACTGCGCCACTTTTTAAAAACTAAATAAATTTTATTTCACAAGTTTTTAATACAATGTTCAGAATGGTTGCAAACTATCGAATTGAATGTAAAATACAGAATGATTACATACTTGTCATAACAATGATTAAAAGCAGAATTGAGTATTTTACTCGTAAAACCTACAAAGTCACCTCGATGGTACGTTTTACGAACATTTAGATAAACTGCTGGCAGTCTGTTCTCGCGAGATTATTATTGTACGTCTTTTAATGTTCCAAGAACTGATTGTGATGGAAAATTACCGTGTACAGGTATTCGCAATTAATATATACATATAACTAAATTGATAATATGACATAATAACATAATTCGTCGAAGGACCTGAGCTCAAAAAAGTAATAGCAAAAAAAAAGAAAAAAATAGGATTATTTTTTATAAGACTATCCTTCAACAAAACAAATAAAATAAACGATGTTTCGTTTACGCCTGTAGAATCCTTAATATAGTAGATACATATATTTTAACAACGCTGTATATTATTTAGTATACGATGTACTAGGCTTTGTAAAGTTAAAAAGTACAGTATGCAATTAGAAACACAATTACTATCATTACATGTAAAATAGTATTAATCGTAGGCTCTTCGGGATGTGGAAAAACAAATGTCCTTCTTACTTTATGGATTTCGCTTCAAAATTATTTATATACATATGTTGCAGATCAGCAAAAATATGAATACGTTCGGCGCTTATTACAAACTGTACCTGAAATAGGTTACTATGAATATACAGCAGCAAATGATATGCTAACTTCTGATCAAGTTTCTGATTATTCTGTGATGTTTAGTGATATACTGACTATAGATTTAGATATAGTGAAACAATACTTCTCTTTCGGTAGGCATCGTAATTTCGATTGTTTCTCTTTAATGCAAACATATAATGTAGTTCCTAAACAATTATTAAAAGATAATAGCAATCTTTTAATTTCATTTCGACAAGATGGCACTAATTTAAAACATGTTTATAATGATCATAGTGATCATATTTATTCATTCATATCTGAACAGTTTTTAAGCATATACAGAATGTGTTGGAAGAAATCATTTAACACGTTGTTTATCGATACTGATTGCAAGTTTAATGAAGGAAGACATCGTTTCAGTTTTGATACATACATACATACACTTATGATCCTCAATTCTTATACAGATCGGTTATTAATATAAATAATTCTGTATATCTATATCAGTATATATGTATTCGTAAAACAGTAAAGATATACAGTGAAGAGAAACTTCTAAGTAATTTAACAAAAGCTCGTGACGCTTTGAAAGAAAAATTAAGAACATCAAAAGCTGATATTGCTAGATCTCAAAGATCAATTGAAGAAATCGTTATGAAGCTAGGTAGGGATGAAAGTGGCGAAGAAAAAACAAAGAATAAAACACATGCGAAAGACATTTCAGAGGAAGTCGAAGAATCTTGGTCCGACATATTCTCAGATCGATCTTACGCAGCAGCAATACCTGGAACGTCAATTAACGTCATCGTGGTACACCTTCGCAAAAACGCGTGGCATGGTTCAATCCGAGCACTCATTTCTATCCGACCAAATATGGTAAACCCGAAGATCGAGACTTCATGCCTCAACAAAAGAAACGTAAAACAAAGACGGTGTCTGAACCAAAGCTTCGCATGTCGGCATTCAACCTACATTTTTAGAAGATGAATACGTGGGTGAACTGTTACCGGAACTCCTACAGGTGTTGAAGGTCTACCAGAAGAGGATGATGAAGAAGACGAAATGGATACAAGTGAAAGTATAAATTTGGATAAATCAATAGCTCACGCTATATCGCTTTTGAAAACGAAACCAAGCAAGTCCATAGTTGCTAATAAATCATTGAATGAACCACTTTTAGAAACAAACGTAGTTAGGGAAGCACTAAAAGAGCATGATCCTATAAAACGTCCATACCTCATCAGTTTAATGATAGATGAAAAGAAAGAATAGTATGAAAAGTAATACATACTAATTTGAAAACTCACCCCCACACAAAATTACAAGCTCACCTCCTCGACTTACCTCCCCCACCACAACACACCCCTAGAAATGCAAAACGAACCCCCATAAGAAAATATAGAACCCGCAAAACTTATCTACTTATTCCTTTTTTATTTTAATATTTTCAGTTCTGAGAAACGAATTATGATTTGCAATAGCAACTCATTTGGCTAGACTGGGTGTGTCACTTGAAATCAGAGAATCTAGTGCACCTTTAAGGAACATGTACTATTCAATCGTAACACGCATATCTTAAGGAAACTTATGTCAATATGATTCGTAACCATAAGACATTGATTAGGGAAACTAAACAATCTCTTTATAGTACAAAAATTTTAATTCCGAAAACAAATCAAGTTTATCATAGCCTATTGTCCAAAAATGTATAAAAATAGTTATTTATATCAACATCGAAATAAACGGTACTAAAATGAGAATTTCTTTCTAAATTGGCCACATATTGTCGTTTCTCAAATAGTTCCACAAACATTAGTACGGAATCGTTTTTCATGGATACTCGTCAATTCCGGAGGACGTATTTTTGGCCCAGAAGCGTATCGCTCGTTGTACGGTTGGAGCAAAATCTCAGGGAGATCCTGCTAACCTATTTTAAGAAATTTAAATGTAATTACCAGTTCTAGTGTCTACATTTTGGAAATATTTTGAAATTTTTAAAAATAGAGGAGTGCCGTAAAAACTCTGATATTCATGATTATAACACTAGGGGACTAAAACAATTTCACAATGTTCTATAACACACAGTTTATTTATATAGAAAAATTCACACTGACGCTCACAGTCGAAATAAATATTACAGACTTCATAACTCGGTTTTTTGCACTCTCTGCCGCTATGTTTGAGATATCGTTTATATATATAATATTAGTAAATGTATGATGATGTACTGAAATATATTAAAGCACTTTCTATTGGAAAATTTAAACAGGAAGTGCGTGTTGTCCTTCCCTCGGGGCAATTGCTAGAATTGTATGGGAAAGATAATGGAGCAAAACGGATAGGCTGCATATAGCGATTGGCACAGCTAAAATTTTTAATTTTAAGCGATATATAATAGATAATGTAATTTAAATAATTAGATATATTGTATATTCAGTGTTTGGTGTAAGATTAGCGAGAGATTTCTCTCAACCTTCTTCTCAACTTCTCTCAATCCTGTGATTTTTCTCTACTTGTCTTTATGTACCATAATTTGTATTATCTTCAATTGCAGAAGAAATAAAAGATGTTAGTTAAGTCATACAAATTGCTTTAAAGAAGTGTAGATTTGACAAGTCTCATGAAGACAGCAATACCATATTACATATATGTACATCTTTTGTCAAGTGAGCATTCCATTGCAAAACCCAAATACCATATACATATATTCGCTGAAAGTGTACATTACAAATTGCATGGGATGTCATAAAAATGAGGTAAGTAATAGAAGTGAAAATAATGAACGTTAAACTGACAAACGTCAAAATTTGACAATAATTATTTTTAAATTACAGACATTATTCTGAACCAAGGTTGTCACATGTACTTTAACGTAAAAAAGAAGTTAAAGAAATGTTTAATAAGGCAAAATATTGGCATAAAACGATTAATTACACCAACGTAATGTTATATAATTTTATTTGACAGTAAAAACCGGGGTTTTTCCATAGAAAATTTCAAAAAATTCGAAATATTTTTATCACACGTTTTCAACATTGATGATCTCAATCACAACACAACAACAACGACAATTCTATATTAAGATTGTTAACCCAGAATTAATTATAGAATATATGTATATATAGGTTTTTATTTTCTACGAGAGAAAAAAATCAATTTAAAAATTTACTTGTTCGTTTGGCAAAGAAAACAAATATATCTAAAGAAATTATACAACATGACAACTAATTGCACGTTATACATCAGTTTTGTTCAAGACATCACTGTCCGTGGATAAATGCGCCTCTTCATCGCTTTCTCGAGAGAATCATCACATAATAAAGGCATATAGCGTAATATTAAATGATAATCATCTTCATAAGGCTTGTACAAGGGTTGTTCATAATAGCCCTGAGGTTAGATAACCATTGGGATATTTTCCGTTTTTTTTTCTTTTTAAAGATCCTTTTTATTATCGGACGAGATATGTATATTAAATAACATAATATGAACTTTACTCTTTTAGATTGGGAATTTCGACAATTGGGTTAATAAAACATTTAATTTATATTAACTTTTCATTTTCAAATTTTTTTATTTTCTTCAACCTGCAATACCTTTTACAGGGAGTCGGCCCGTGATAGCAGATGCGTGAACACGTATCAGTGGTGACGGTTAATATAGTGTTATTCTGTGAAAGAAGGTTTTATACGAAAGTGTGTGACTGGAAGCAGTAGTCGATAAGATAAGCTTATTTTCTTTTTCCTCCCTTTGAATTTGGTTAAGATTCTATTTAATAAATTTGATTTGTTTTCTTTATTATTATTGGTATTGGTGTCGTATATGTAAATATTGGGTTGGCAACTAAGTACTTTCGGTTTTGTAGTATAAAATAAAACACTTTTTTTTTAAACAAAGAATAGTTTTTAATCAATTATATATTTTCCATTTTGCTCAATGACCTTTTGCCATCTTTCTTTCAGCTGCATGATTCCGCGCTCATAAAATTTCTGGTCCTTATCAGCAAATAACTGAACCAGGTGCGAGTGAAGGTCATCGTCATTTGTGAAAGTTTTATCATTCAAAGAATTCTGCAAACTTCGAGATAAATAGTAATCAGATGGTGCTAGATCAGGGCTGTATGGGGGATGAGGCATCACTTCCCAGCCAAGCTCCAATAGTTTCCCACGAGTTGCCAAAGATGTGTGAGGCCTTGCATTATCTTGGTGGAAAACTACACCTTTCCGATTTGACAATTCTGGCCGTTTTTCTTTGATTGCTTCATCCAGTTTTATTAATTGTTGACAGTAAACATCAGAATTGATCGTTTGGTTCCTTGGAAGCAGCTCAAAAAACACAACACCTTTGTAATCCCACCAAACTGACAGCATGATCTTTTTTGGATGCAATTCAGCTTTCGATGTGGTTTGAGCTGGTTTATCGTGTTTGCTACATGATCGTTTTCGAACTATGTTACTGTACAGGACCCATTTTTCATCACCAATGATGATTCTTTTTAAGAAAGGGTCGGTTTCATTTCGTCTAAGGTACATATCGCAAAAGTTGATTCTTGGTGTTAAATGAATTTCTTTCAATTCGTGAGGTACCCAAATATCAAGCTTCTTAACTAGCCCAAGACATTTTAAATGTTCTTCAATTGTTGTGTGCGATACATGTAGCCTCTCCTCAACCTCTCGAACAATTATATGACGATCCTCTTCAATTATGACTTTGATTTGGTCATCATCAACTTCTGTAGGCCTACCAGAACGTTGCTCATCTTTGAGGGAAAAATCTCCAGAACGGAATTTTATATACCAATTCTAACACGTGCGCTCTGTTAAGCAATTAGCACCATAAACTTCACATATCTTTTTGTGAGCCGCAGCAGCTTTCTTTCCTTTACGGAAATAAAATAGTAAAATATGTCGAAAATGTTCGTTTCTGCACTCCATTTAAAATTAACCCACAACTAATAGCTTTAATAAAAATCACGCACTACTTGCTTCTGAAGTTACGTCAATGTGACTAGTATCACGCGACAAACGGTAAAGTACAGCACTAACATACGTTATACAAAAAATAAAGCAACGCTCTCTATCAGTAAAAACCGAAAGTACTTAGTTGCCAACCCAATACTTCATACAGCGAGGTACACGAAATCTCTACGCAGGTCAAAATGAGCATGTAACAACACCGATACTTATAACAGGATATATATTTCTTATGCATATTAAATTCGTCTCGAAAACTTCTAATAATTTTTCCATTAAACCAATAAGGGTAATAACGCTTATATTCTTTTACTAAATACCGTACTACACATTGATCAAAACTACTATATATGCGCCTTAAATAATAATATATATGTATATATGTATATATGTATATATGTATATATGTATATATGTATATATGTATATATGTATATATGTATATATGTATATATGTATATATGTATATATGTATATATGTATATATGTATATATGTATATATGTATATTTATATTTCTTGTTAGGCGCCTTAAATAAAATAATAAAATATGTGGTTTGAATTTTAAGTTCCCAGCTTTTATGATACTGTTCTGTCCAGCATGATTATCTGCGACTGTAGTACAGTGCGAGCTTTTTCTTGAAAATTACATGATGTTTAGACGTGACAGATTTAATTGTTCATGTTGCTTGGATGAGTGTTTACTGTTAGGACTGATGAATTAGATTTAAATAATCTTGAGAATACTGTACTAAGAATATTTATACTGTAGATTTATGTTTCCATTATATGCATACATATCGCATGCTGTAGTTTCAGATAGTTTTCAACATTTATTTGGTATTATTTAAAGAGACGATTGGTTTATTGAAAAGATTGTTATTATTTTAGAGGATAATGGCCCCCTGTTTATTCGATCTTGTGTTTAAATATTGGTGTGTTGAGACAAGCGATATAGCATTAGTAATAGCTCTTAACATATTAGTTGATTGTAGTAATTCCATTATTAATAATGAATAATTAATTCTATTATTAATAATTTTCAAGAAAATATTGAGACTGAGTTGGAAACGGATTTGTCGCCTTTCTAACTGCTAATGATGTCAATGATACATGCAGTGCTTTGTATGATATAATTTTTTGTATACAATATTTTTATTTTATAATTTTATTTTTTAATTTCATTCAAATAAAGATGTTACTTAATTAGTATTTCCAGATGTAAATGCCTTATGATGATTCGCAGAAAGGAGGTCGTAATACTTTATGGTCGTTATGTGTTCTATTTTGCAATTGCAAAATAATGTTTATTTTATATAATTCTGTAGTTTTATTTTTAGATATTAGATCTATCAATATTTTCCGTCATATATTTCTAGAAACGCTTTAATTTTATAGTTTAGTTATTGAATGTAGTATGTATATTGTCGAAGTTTACGATATGCACTTAGAAGTAACACAGATAGGCGGAAGAAGATGATCCCTTTGTGTTTAGAATACGTCACAGAAATTGGCAATAATCATGTTGTTAGCCAGTGGGATGTGTTAAAATACAATAAATTGTTACATCACCACAGATCTTTGTATTTTTATTATTATTTCTATTATTACTATTATTTAAGGCGACTAACAAGAAATATAAATATATATGTATAATAAACAAGGAACTAGTAGGTAATTCGGTCTGTGAACTGAAAGACTTGATACTTTTTTCTTCACACTCTCTATATTTCGCCACTGCTTGGTGGCTTCTTCAGGAGAAGCAAGAAAATTATCAAAGCCACACACTAACTAGACATAACAATACATGACATATACCGTCACGATCGAAGAACATTATATATTGTCTCGTCTAACCTTGACACCTATTAAATCAATTTATCGCGACTAGATATATATATATATATAGAGAGAGAGAGGGGGGGGGGGGGAGGAGGAGGAGGAGGAGGAAAAAAGAAAGAAAGGTAGAATAACTCAAACAAAGCCTAACCGAGACAATATCACATGGTAAAATTTCTGAACAGAAAAATATGTATGCGCTGGTTCGTTTAGAGGGCTTTTACCTGACGCCGGTTATACAGTGATTTTTAAACAATTTTTATTAGTTTGGCCTAAATTGATCGCCAGCGTTATTATTATTTTGCTAGAAGTTATTTGAATGAAATTGATTTGTTGAAAATTACTAATATCTTACGAGTATTCTCTTTATATCTGATGTAAAACTTGCGACTGATTCGTCGTCCTTTGAAACTTTTCTAGTTTTTAAATACCTTGTTCCCAACTAAGACCAACATTCTCAATTAACTTAAATTATATTCTTAGAAAGTAGCCACGAGAAAGCAATAAATAATTTACATAATAAATACTAACTGAACTGATATTAGCTTAATTAGTTGGATCGATCGATCAATACATATATTACAATTATCAGAGTGTATATAATGATTTTAAATATAAAAAAAATAAATTATATGTCATGGTAAAAAAACTGTAAGACTGTATATGATAAATAATATATTGCTGTGTATTGTAAGCTAAGTTTTTATATAGAAATAATTAAATAATATGCAACAACGCTCAAATGAACAGTGTTGTGAATAATTGAAATCACATGTAATACACGTATGTACAATTCTCACAAGGTTGACATTATACATGTGACGTACGCATTTACTACGGTCTTTCATTTTTACCCATAAGCATTGTGCATTGATAACTGGGTATAATGAATCATGATATCCCTCGGTATATGTACATACCATACAAACCATATGACTTTGCTTGTTAAAAAGATTTATTACACCAATATTTTCAATTCTAAATATTTTCATTCAAAGAAATTTCATTTGTGGCATCATTATATAAGAGAAAAATAGTCCTTACTTGTTTATTTACATACAATATATACTCATATGGAATTAAATGCTGTAAATAATACATATTTATATTTATTTGCATTTGAAGATTTGTTAAATAAAACCGATTATTTAACTTGCGTTTAAATTAACTAAATAGAAATTGTTTAATTTATTTGTATACATATTATATTTTTGTTATTTGGCTGGAAGGGATTGTAGAGAAAAGTAACTGTTTTATTTCCAGTTTTTAATTCGTACACACAGCACTAAACGTATGAATTCCAAGTACTATTAGAAAATAAATAAAGGAAATTTCAAGAAACAAGAAAATACATTAACATTTAACAATGTGTTATATTTTCGCATTATATTTTTACATTATTAACAAACACAATTGCATCTAAACTTTAAAGAGTCTGAAAATATGTAAAACAGAAAAAATTAAATATGTTCAGAGTCGAACCTCCATCATTTTCAATAACTTCGTAAAATTTAGAAGGCCTGGACTCAATGAGCTTTCTACAATACTCTATACAAATATAAAAATCCCTTTGACATATTTCTCTTATGATTTCCCAAACATTTTTCTATTGGATTTAAACCGGGACTATTTGATAGCCAATTTCTACATTTCAAATCATTCTGGAACCAATCGTGATCGGATGGACAGTGCAATTATCCTATTGAAATACAAAATTGCTTTTATGCAGCACATTTACTGACTGCCGTTCCAAGGCTCGATAACTATCTCCACACATTAACTGAAAATCTGCCACTCTAACTTCGTTCCAGTATATTATCTAAATGAAAACGGGTGTTTTTTTGTCAATATGCTCGCATTGTGCGTTTGAATACGACTGAAAACTGGATTCGTCGTTACTCTGCTACAAAAATTAAGATTTCTGTTGACATAGGTCTCTGCAAATCTCCTCTTTGCCTATCATTTAGTTTTGGTTTTATAGCAGCAATATAATTCCCAATATTTATGTCAAACAATATGCTGGTTCTACATCTCTATGTACGTACTCTCCTTATTTCTTCATCGATGACTGTTGTTAATCAAATGCACTATAATATAAACACTAGTTATTTATACTATGTACAATTAACGTAAAGAAAGCTGTTTGTCTTCCGCGATGAGGAGCTATATATAATGTTAATATAGACGATAAAACATAACCAAAGTTAGATCTGGCAGTTTTCTGTAAATATGTGTTTCTATCCTTGTGGAAGGGATTGTGTTAACTATTATCCGTATAATTTTAAGAGAAATTCCAAATTGCGCTTAACAAGTAATTATGTGAATATCCAATGATGATAACTTACTAAAAAGAACGTCTTTTATAAAACAACACCAGATGCGAATTAGGTACAGGTGGACACTGCGTTGATTACCGACTTCCCAGAAGTTTGAACATTAGCAAATTATAAACTGAATTGCGATGGCCCAAACACCATGAATGACGTTGAATGCACAGAGTCCTATATGCAGAATAAAAGTTCAAAAATATTTGCTTGCTGAAAGATTTATTATGTCTACTGTTCAAGATAATTTCTGTACACGAAATCAAATAAATTAAGTTGTATATATTAAAGCATTAAATAAAAATATGTAGTTACGTAATACGTTAATTGAAGGTGTATTTTAGATGCCAAATTTGATAATAAAAGAAATGTTCACTGTCACGACTGATGACATACGCAGATTTTTACTTTCCTGTAAAAAATAATGTTATTGCGATTTCCTGAAATGCAACTCTCGACATGTGAATAAGCTGTAAATCTCCATTTCAATCGTATACCGCAATATTGTAGGAAACGTTAAGAGATTTTACTATTTACATAAACGCGAATTATGTAGTACGTGCAGAATGAATAACATTATATATGCGTATACGCGTATACCAAAATTTTATATAGAATAAATATATAATTTTGTAGCAACCAATTCAATCTGGAATCGTTCACACTGAACGATTCATGCACAGGAAGGTATGGCCAACCTGCATATACATATATGATAATGCAGAGTTGGAAATTAGATTGTCAACCCTTTTGCTAAGAAAATTCTACATTAATTCACTATATAAAATATTTCCACCTATGTATATAGAGATGTACATTATATTATGAAAAAGTTTAATTAGATTTTAAAAAGGATAATTAATGAAATATTTTCATTTATTTCAAAAACTGACAACTTTTCTTTATTATGTGATATTCATATTCCACATTCTATAAAGAAGGAAATATTGATCAAAGATATATGTATATACTGCACTGTAAGTTAAAATATCAATTTATACGAATGCATTTAGCAATTCCATACTAATTTTTATTTATTAGAATCAATTTGAGTAAATTTCAGCAAATATTTAAGCATAAATCTATCGTCCAGAATTGTCCGATGTCTTGATGAAAGAGCAGATATTGTTGCAGAAGAACGGTCGTTTTCTGCACATACGAATATTTTTCCGAACGGCATACTCGAATGCTGAAACAACTGTGGAAACATATCTTATGCTTCGAATATTAACAGATTCAACCCAGTTTGTGACTCAAGAAGTCGCGAAGTGTTTCATCACGTTTTATAAATTGTTACTTACTATTTATTTTGTGTACCTGCTGCCAAGCGTACGCCTATGGCGCGCAGCTCAATTAAGCATCTTTAGTTATTAGATACAATTTTTAACTTTAAATTATGAAATAAATAAATTATCAATCTTACTGCTTATTATTAATTTTAAATGTTTAACTGTTTTTGATGAGTACATAATCTTCATTTCTTGTTATTTGTTCTAGATGCTTTAATTGCTTTAAATTTCTTTTCATAAATGTAGTTATTTAATCTTGTTAAATTTATTAAATCATAGTTTATAAGTTGTAATCAATAGTTTTAATATTTGAATGTTATGCACAACTGGATGCTAGGCTCAACTCTAAAAAAGCTTATACAAAAATTCATAAAAAGTCTCAAATTTAAAAATATCGCGCTGTTAGATTTTGTTCTCAAAATTTCTTTCAATTTTCTCAATAAGCATGAGGGTAAGTAAAAGCTCGCAGAGCATATAACAAGCAATATGTATTAGAATTGTACAAAATAATTAAAAATAAAGGCATTACATAAATATACAAAATATACACAAGTTCATACTAACACCTAAAGGATTATATTTTTTACAATATATTAGTCTTTCAATAATTAGAAACATAAAGAGGCACTATAGATTTTAAAGTATCGACAATATCAGATCACAACAAGAGACAAAATCACTTTTTTTAGTTAGAGTAAATTCGTGTAACAAGAATATACTTTGCTATTTTTTAGTAAGCCGTACTATTTTTGTCAATTGTATATGAAGGCATATAATTATATCAACGTGCATTTTCGCCATTAATATGCTTTCAATACAAGTTTGACTATAATTATCAAAATACGTATATTCCAAAAATTTTAATTAATGTCAAAATATGACTGTATTAACCTTGACCTCGGTGATACAATATATATATGTATATATACATACAGTAAATTGACATAGTCACCTTGTTTTTCTTTTGTAAGAATGTCTTGTATAATAATAATTATAATCAATAATTATATTAGAGGGACGTAGTCGAAATATTTAAAATTAGTATAATACAAAGAGAAACAAAAATAATATAAATGAATAAAAGTTGCTACATTATCAAATGTCAATGTTTAAGTTAATCTTCTTCCAGCGATTGAAATGTACATGGCACGTACAAAGTAAGGATAAATTTGCTAGAAAGTTCTAATTGCTTCAGCGATCAGCCTAAACAAAGATGTAAATAAGCAATATAATCATTTTTGACAAGAACCAGTCTTCGTTTGCCATAATGTGGTTATTAAATACATATATTTATTTATTTTAAAAAGTAAAAACAAAATAAGTGAATTTTGTGATAATGTTGATGATTACATAAAATTGTACAGGTACAAGTACATACGTTCATGTTGAATAAATGTGGTTAGCATTTGTTGACATTGATGTATGGTAGTACAGAACAAAATTTGTAAGTTCCGCCCATTTGAATTGATTTCAACAGGATATTGGAAACACAAGAATAAAAACAAAAATTAATCCTGACGAATAGTCCGTAAAACACTGAAAACTAAACATAAAACACAAACAAGCAGAACAGACCGACAGACTATGACTATCCGTTGAGTGTGGCCAGATCCGATTCTTTCGAAACAAAAGCGAAGGGAGAGCGCAGATTGCAACGAAGCGAAACACAATCTAAAACAATATATGATGCGGATACCCGTCTAGACTCTAGACGCTTTTGCTATTCTTAATATGTACCTATGTAGAATTATGTTCAATACAATCATGGAATTTTAAAAACTATATTTATTAAGAATAATAACACAAGTATCAGAGTACACTAGCTTAATGCGTAAAAGTAGAGAGCCGACTGACTGTGTCCCTGTACATTTCAAAACATCAAATTAATAAATAATTATCTCGTCTTTCCTAAACATTAGAAATAGTTTAATATAAACTTTTAATACTTCTAGTTTAGTCCTTCTATTCGTTATATTCTAACGAATATATATAGTATACGTGTATACACATATGCTTAAGGCCATATCGCGTTCATCAGGTTTTCAGCAGTATTTTTAACGAGAAATAAAAAATAGTATAATAAAAATACCAAGATTTGTTACTTTTTGTTGTTAGTTACACGAATTTATATCGATGACCTATTGGCAAAACGCCATCCTAATTTTATATTTTTTTTTTGAGAGAACTTCGTACATTTAATTTCATCAGACTTTTTGACCATGCCTGGTATATAAGGCGTCATATGACGTCAGCCGGCGTAGTATGACGTAGACATGATATTGTGCTGGCATGTGACGTCAAATCGTGACGTCATCAGCTGTGACGGTTGGGCCATAATTCGCGGAAAACCTCTGCTCTGAATAATCACTTAAGGTTGATATATAACCCCGTTCCACATTCATTTTCGTATTCTGAATACGTATTTCGATAACTAAGTTGTTATCATCAACAGGCAATTAAACAGCGTCGCATCTGGAAACTACGGCAAACGCACAAGAAACAAATTCCGTACATGATTTGTACCGTCGCAAGCCAAAACGCAATGTGCGGGTTTTTGCCGCAGTTTACAAGTGTGACACTGTTTAATTATCTGCTGATGATGACAAGTTAGTTATCGAAATACGTATACAGAATATGAAAATGAATGTGGAAAGGAGTTATATACCTTAAATGATTAGGTAAATCAACCACAGCCTCCATCAAATGTATCTACTCTAAATACTTAAAAAGACTGAAGACTACATATTTGCAATACAGATTGGTCCTGACATATTAGTCTCAGTGCAACAGCGAATCAGTAGAAGCAATTAAGTCCTTAAGATGACCCATACAAGCCAAGATGAGGAAAGTATGGACCACAACCGCGGAAGTGTACGAGCCTTATATATGTAACGGGTGAGGCAGAATAACGAGCGATTTTAAAAAGGCTGTAAAAAACAAGAAAAACAACATTTAGGAATAAATTCATTATTTTCTCAGAGAACATAAAAAAGCATTATTTTATTTTTTAAAAATAACTCCGGAAAGATGACATCCATTCAGGCGTACACATTCTTCCAATCATGTTTTGAAACTATTCATTACATTTTGCAGCATTGCTAATGAAATGTTTTCCACTTCCTGTCGGATCCGTTCTTTCAGGGCTTGAATTGTTTGTGGTGGGTTATTTTGAAACACTTTACTTTTTAAGTACCCCTACAAGAAAAAGTCGCACGGTGTGAGGTCCGGTGAACGTGAAGGCCAGGTGATGTCCTCATTTCGAGAAATCACATGATTTGGAAATAATCTGTTAACAATATTCATGCATAATCTGGCTGTATGGAAGGTTGCTCCGTCTTATTGAAAAAATGTTTCCTCGTTAACTTCGTAGCGTGCAAGCTGTGGTTCAAAAAAGTTTTCCAACATGTCGGTGTATCTTTGTGAGGTTACTGTCACAGCATTGCCACGAGCGTTTCCAAAAAAGTAAGGCCCTATGATCCCCGATGAAGACATAGCGCACCACACAGTAACTTTTGTGGAGTGAAGGGGTTCTTGATGCATTTGTCTAGGATTTACGTCACTCCAGTATCTAAAGTTCTGCTTATTGACGTAACCGGACAAATGGAAATGGGCTTCGTCACTCATCTATAAGTTGTTTACAATATCCTCATGTTGATTAATTAAATCTGAAAACTCTTCACAGAATCGTTGTCGACTCACATAATCCGTGCCTTTAAGAGCCTGTACGATTTGGATTTTCTATGGATGAAGGTGGAGATCCTTGTGTAATATTCGTCTGACAGTTCGGTTTGAAATCCCAAGTGTAGTGCTATGCCGGCGAGCTGAACGACGCGGGCTTCGCTCAATAGCAGTTCTTACACGGTCGATATTCTCGGGCGTACGCACCGATTTTGGCCGACCAGGTTTCTTTTTTGTCGTTGACGAAGTTTCCTCAAAGTTCCTAACCCATTTTTAATGGCACAGGCAGACGGCACTGGTTGATTGCGATTAATGTTAAAATGATTTCGAAAGGCACGACGCGCGCGTATGTAAGAATTATCATTTTCATAAAACGCCTTAGCAGCGTACGCACGCTGTTGAGGGGTCCAACGCCCCATTGTTACTAAATGCTAATATCAAGGAAACATGGCCGATAGCGTCCCTACCACCTCCGAATGACACGGCGCGAATCGCTTGTTATTCTGCCTGTTATATAATTTTTTATTTCTCATTAAAAATACTGCTGAAGATTATGAACGTGATATGGTCTCTAGCATACACGTATATATGTACACATGTACATATGAATAATATATATATACAAAGACGTATTCCTCGAATCGCGTAGTAAACAGGGTGTTATTAACATTTAAGTGGTCCTTTTAGCATTCATCTATTGGCAAATTGTTACCGATTATAGCGAGATGAAGACGCCCTTGTTCTGTTGTTTGTATGTTCGTTTGTTTGAACGGTATTATTTTTCATTGTTGTATGTATCTCGAAATAAAACAATTTTCTGATTCCGACACTTAAGACGAATCACCCGTATGTTTTCATACACGCTATAGTCCATCTGATGATTAAGACTGCAACCCTCAATTATACAAAACTCTTCCCACTCATCTGTTGTAAAGAAGATGCAAGCACTTGATGAACAAATTTCAATGATGGGTACATAATCGGCAGCTGGAGTTAAATCTATGACATTTAGTCCCGCTGTTACTAGGTAAATACAACGATTGCCCTATAGATTGCTTCTCTCTAACGATCGCTTCTTCATTCATTTTTAAGGCCTTGTCGATGAATTCGATGCAATTTTTAATAGTGACAACATTCTTATTATTAACAATAAAATTAAAAAATTATAAAATATAAATTAAAGCATAAACAATCTGTATATCAAATCCAATTTTAGTTAGCACAACTTTGCAGCACAAATAAAAACTTTAAGCTAACTGCTTTTGAAAAAACTATAGTATATTTATCAATAGTGGAGAGTTGATCAATAAGGTTGATATATAACCCCTTTCCACAATTAACTATTTTTAAATTATGTATACGCATTTCGACAACCAAGTTGTAATCATAAGCAGATAATTTCAAAGTGTCGCACCTGGTAAAACACGGCGAAAAAATTGCACGAAAAAAAAAACAAACTCCGTACGCGATCCTCACCGTTCAAAACCAAGAAGTGCACATCTTGGTTTTGAACGGTGAGGATCGCGTACGGAGTTTGTTTTTTTCGTGCAATTTTTTCGCCGTGTTTTACCAGGTGCGACACTTTGAAATTATCTGCTGATGATGACAACTTGGTTGTCGAAATGCGTATACAGAATTTACAAATAGTTAATTGTGGAAAGGGGTATATATCAACCTTATTGATCAAGTCAATCAACCACAGGCTCCATCAAATTCAACTAATAGTGGAGAGGCTCACCTAATAGTTTGCTATTGTTGTGGTGGGGAAGGTGCTCCCAACGACCTTGACCACAATGCATGTTGGACGGTCAAGGAGAGGAGGAGGAATGAGGAGATTCTAGAATTGGCTGAGCCCGAGAAGGTTTCAATAACAGGGTCGTCAATAACGTTCCAATGCTAATGCCATTTCAATATCCAGGTCGTTTCAAGGCCAAGGTCACTTCAAGTTTGAGGTCGTTTCGATGGCAAGGTCATCTTGTGGTCTAGGTCACTTCAAAATCCAGGTCATTTCGAGGTCAAGGTCGTATTTGTATCAGGGTCTATTCAATTTCGAGGTCGTTTCAACGTTACAGTCAAGTTAATGTCGCTTTTCGATGAGAAGATAATAAACCAATGCCCGCTGTATTTCAATGTCGAAGTTGTTTCAAGGTCAAGGTCAGTTCAATGTCGAGGTCGTTTCAATGTCGAAATAAAAGTAATGTCGCTTTTCGGTGAGAGGTTTATAAACTGATGCTGGTTTTACTTTAATAACAATTCAAGACAGTGATATAAGTGAAAATGGGTGTTGTATTATGAAAAGAACATAATTTAGAGTTAAAACATAGAATTTACGCTTTAAAAATGATTGGAATAGAGGATAGTGATGATGACGGCAATGTTTTGGAACTTGGCATGTTAGAAAGCATTGATGATATGGAAGATAACACGGAATATGAAGAAGAAAGTAATGATGATGTAGGAGAAATTATTGAAAAAGAGAATGAAGAAGATGTAGAACAGGAGGGGGATAAAACGGAATATGAAGAAGAAAGTAATGAAGATGTAATAGAAATTATTGTAGAGGACATTTATAATGACATTGACTTCAATGCCGAAACAATTATATTACAGTGCAGTTTCAACTTCGGGTATATTCATTGAGTGTAATCAAAATATTCGAATATGAATATTGTTGAAATGAATTTACTCGCGGAGATAATAGAAGTCGACACATGTGGACTTCATGTGAAGGAAAGAGGGTGAAAGTAGATAATACAAGCAATAATCTAGTTTTAATGAAATGTGAAATACGTAATGTACACGTATTTGTGGAGAGAAATTGTTATACTGCACATATTCGCAACGCTATGCATCAAAGGAAAGCATTCCTAGTAGTTGATAATGGTGTAAAAAAGAACGTTGCAGCATTTGGAGATAGGATAGTAAGTTATCAAATACCTGATCCATCTCGTATATATATTGATGTGGAAGAATGTGCGTATAATATTAGAGAAAAAGTAATAACATCGACAGATGGTATTTTATATGTTTACAATTCTTTGAAAGTAAATTTAGAACTGCATGCAATATATTATTTATTAACCAACGAGAATGTGGAAATAAAATCATTCAACACTCGTAATAAAATCATAACTCATAAAAGTAATACAAGTATATACATTATATGGTGAATATATCGATGAAATTAAGAATAAAATGAGTGAATTTCAAGAGCGGGATTCAGGGAAATAAAAATTAATGCTATTGTTTTATTATATTATAAATTTGCTTTTTATATATGCTTTAGCATCAGCGTTGAGCAATATTTTATATTTAGAAGTGAATATGAACAAGTATAATCCAATGAGAAGTACCAGTTATATAGATTTACTGGCGTCAATAAAGAAAAGGAAGACAGTCATAAATGTTCAAAATTCTGACAGCGTTTGTTTTGATTGGACTATTACTTCAGCTTTAACTGAGTCAGTAGGAGTTCCACAAAGGGTTACTTCACATCCACATTATGACACTGTGGCTAACTTCGCTGATCTAACTTTTCCCTAATCTTCGAAAGATATTATATTTTAAGAAAAAAATAATATATCCATCAATGTGTACGGTATTGAGGAATACTTTAATGGTACAATAAAAGTACATGATATAGTGGGTCCCTTATATTTTATAAAACGGAGAAGAATGATCCATATTAATTTATTACTTATTAGCAGGGAAGATGGGAATTCTCACTACTGCTGGATTAAAAATTTGTCTCCATTAGTTTTCATCCCAAAGATCTCAAGGCAGACATCGGAAATATATATACGAAGAAAACTTTTTTTACGTATGAACAAAAATTGCTTAATTATGAAAATGAAGACTGTAAACAAGTGAAGGCAGTGTTTCTTGGCATTGAATTGAAAATTAATAAGCATGATGAGCAATTACCGGGAAATATTGGGTGTCTAAAAAGAACTCCGTGGGTTTTTTAGTGAAGTTCAATGTGAGCTCCGTGAGTGGCACGGCACACGTCGAGGTATTCTACCTCTTCCCATGTCCTGGCGAGCATGTCTGGGGGAACGGACGCCACGCAATTCTCTATTCGTTCCCTGAGATGGCGAACATTTCGAATTTTCTCCGCATACACAAGATTCTTGATATGCCCCCAGAAGAAAAAGTCCAACGAAGTCATATCAGGGCTCCTTGGTGGCCATGGAATAGGTCCTTCCCTTCCAATCCACCTGTTGCCGAAACGAGCGTCCAGTGACTCACGCACATGCAAACTGAAGTGTGGCGGCGCCCCATCTTGTTGGAAGTAAACTAAACCTTTCTCCGCCTCAATGTCATCCAACTGAGGATAAACATACTCCTCTAACATGTCACAATAGACATCACCATTGATATTCCTTTCGACAAAAATGAAGGGACCTATGACTCTGTCACGCATAAGAGCACACCAAACATTCACTTTGGGCGTGTCACGTTCGTACTCAATAAACTCATGGGGCGGCTCTGAACCCCAAATTCTGCAATTATGCCTGTTTACAGTTCCGTTCACATGAAAAGTAGCTTCATCACTAAAAACCACACTTTTTAAAAAATCATTATCTTCATCAATTTTATCCAGCATGGAAACAGAAAATTCGAATCTCTTAACCTTGTCTGCCGGTTTGATATGGTGTAAAAGTTGTATCTTGTAGGCAGTTAAACGAAGTCTTTTACGAATTACCTTATGGACTGTTGATCTTGGTAACCCCAAGTCCAGACTGCGTCTTGTTAACGATTTCTTAGGGCTTCGAGTGCATGAAGCTCGGATTCTGTCCACATTCTCTTCAGACACACGCGGCCTACCCGGCGACTTTTGCTTCAAAACACTTCCTGTTTCCTTGAACGCACATAACCACTGACGAATTGTTTTGTCTGTAGGCGGGTCAACACCATAGCTACGTCGAAAGTTTCTTTGTACAGTAACAACAGAATTAGTTTCTATGAGCCAAATAACACATTGTGCCTTTTGTTCAGGCGTCGCCATAGCGCGGCAGTCCAGACGACACTGACTGCCTGCCGCAGCCGCTACGTCATTTCAAGGTCAACGCTCCGCAGCGCTGCCAACTGTTGAGAGACAAACATTCCCAATTGGTATGAGTAAAACTCTTTGAGCTGCTTGTTTCAAAGGAATTGATCAAATTTTGCTATCTTTTATAGTTTAAAAAATATTAATTTTTTAAACCCCGGAGTTCTTTTATAGACACCCTGTATATTGAAATTTGATAAATTCGAAAAACAGTTAAGGATTCCTATTGTAATTTACGGTCATTTTGAGGCTATTTTAAAACCTCTTTATACGTCAGAACCTCATTCTTCCAAACCATTTGCTGTAAAATGTTTTGAACATTAACCATATTCTTTTGCATGCAAAATGTTGCTTTGATGATAACTTAAGTAAATTGTGTTTTTATCGTGGGGAAAATACAACTACATCTTTAATAAAAGAGTTAGAAACGGATGTTAAATTTTTATATAAAAATTATTTAAGTAGAGTAGTAGAAATGAGATATGATATTTAGATAACGAAGAGTATATAAATTATGAGCAAGCAAGAATATGTTATATATGTGAAAAAGAAATAGAATGGCTTGAAGGCAAAGTGCGCGACACAATCACATGACTGGATTGTATCGAGGTCTTGCACATATGGTGTGTAATATATATTACAATGAACTCCGGTATATGCCAATTATTTTTCATAACTTATCTAATTATGATACTCATTTATTTGTAAAATCACTAGCACTAGAAAAAGAAGTAGATGTTATTGCACGAAATAAAAGAAGTACACAGCGTTTTCTAAGAAAATACATGTAGGGTAAACTATCGATTGCAATGGTAAAAAAGGAAAGTGTTTTACAAATCGAAAGTTTTAGATTCATTTCGATTTCTGAGTTTCTCTTTGGAAAAATTAGCATCTTATTTAGACGATGAATAGAGCAAAGAAGTTAGAAGATATTGGAGGAAAAGAACTTGATCTAGTACGTTAGAAACGTATGTTTCCATATATTTACGTAACTTCCGACGAGTCTTTCGACATCAAAACTACTTAGTAATGACTGTTTTTATGATCTACTCTCAGATAGTCACGTAAGTGAGCAGAAAATGTTTAGAATTTATTTGAGTGTAAATCGCTAGGAGAATGTAGTGATATATAGATATATATTCAATCAGATGTTATACTACAATACTTGCAGATATTTTTGAAAATTTTCGAAATATTTGCATAAGTTGGATCCCGTACATTATTTTACATCACCAGGATTAAGTTGGGACGCTATGTTGCGCATGACGCGTCTAGTCTAGAATTACTCACAGATGTAGACATGTTTAATTTTTTTAAGAAAGGTGTACGTAGAGGCGTGAGTATGTGTTTTAAAAGAAAGGAAATTGCTAACAACAAATTCTTACCAGAATACGAATCTTCAGAGGCCAAAAAATATATGTTATATTTTACACGAATATGTATGGTTATGCCATAACATTCAATTGATCATATGGCCAAATTGAATGGTTAACAAATGAGCCCTTGGGAACGGATATACATGCTTTAAAAGACGATGGAAACATTGGTAATGTTTTCAAAGTAGATTTAGAATATCCGACAAATCTTCACGACCATTATAATGATTTTTCTTCTTGTCAGGAACACGTTATTCCACCTCATTCGAAGTATGGTAAATTAATCCCAAATCTTCACAATAAATATAATTATGCGATACATTACCTAACCTTGAAACAATGTATAAATAGTAATACAACCATTACAGTGCAGTGTGGTGTGTTTATTGCTCCTCGCTTATTTTAATATTACTGTGAGTAATATCTAATAGTTTTTTATGCTCTTTATATCATCTTAAAGCGATTATTTCCTTCATTTAAACACATATAACCTACTACCTGTGTATTTTTTCCTTGCCGTTACTTTCCTCCTCTCTTTAACAGTCATGGATTCCCGCTGTAGTAGTTGTGGCGTGGATTTGATTGCAGATAACGAAATTTCATGCGATCTTTGTAAGAGTCTTGTCCATACCACTTGTAGTGGTCTTTCTAGAGTTGAGATTCAATGTTTGAAAAGTAAAACTCATAGACTGACATATCACTGTTCGTCATCTTCTGATTTCAAGGCTCAGCTCAGCAAGATGCATGAGCTTGTGACGCTGGTTAATGCACTGCAGAGTGAGGTCCAACAACTTAAGGACTTGAAAGCCTCGCCGGGTTCTGGTTCTGGTTCGTCTGCGACATCGAGGTTTGATCCTTTGTTTGTTGAAAGCATAATTAATGAGGTTGCCGAGCGTGACAGGGGAAAGAATAACTTGGTAATATTTAATTTACCTGAGTTGGAAGCTGGCAGCAGGGCCGATCAGGTTGCTGCCGATGTTGTGTCTGTTGGCGGGGTTTTGTCTGCCTTGGAGCTTTCGGTTGGTCAGATTGCCCCTGTTAGACTTGGAAGATATGATCCCTCCGGGGGTGCTCGTCGACGTCCTGTTAAAGTACCTTTACCTAGCTTTAACGATGTTGCCAAGGCTTTGCGTAAGAGCAGAAATTTGAGGAATGACGAAAGTTATAAGTCCATATTCATGTCCAGGGATAGGACACCTGCGCAACTGAATTTCTATAGGACGATTAAGCGTGAGTTGGATGAGCGGAGGGCAGCTGGAGAGACGGATATTTTTATCAGATATGTGCATGAAGTTCCGAAGATTATGAGTGGTGGTCCACGTTCGGGAAACTGAATGGTTCCAGCAGACAGGTCACTGATTTTCGGTTATACTATCAGAATGTGCGGGGCCTCAGAACTAAACTTTATAAAGTATACTCCAACAGTTTCAATATTAATGCGGATGGTATCTTGCTAACCGAGACTTGGCTATCTCCTGATGTTAATGATAATAAAGTGCTGGATTCTTCCTTTACAGTTACGAGGAAAGATCGTGACCTTAGTGCTGTGGGTAAATCTTGTGGTGGTGGTGCGTTGATTGCTTCTTCTCAAAATACGTCGTGTGTACCACTCAGTGTTAGTACTACCTCAGAAGTGACTCCTTTAATTGATGTTGCTATGTGTAGATGTAATTATGGTTCCATTACTATTTATTATATTGTATTGTATGTACCACCTGATGTTATATGTGATGACTTTGAAACCTTTTTTGAAGCACTTGCTTTAGAGTTGTTGGACAAAAACCTCATAATCTGTGGTGATTTTAACTGCCCTAAGTTTGGCAGCGTTGATAATGTTAGGGATCGTAAGTTCGTTGCATTGCAAAGTTTTATGAACTGTGTGAATTTGCGGCAATCTAATGTTGTGACTAACTCTGATGGAAGGCTACTTGATTTGGTTCTGTCAAATTTCAATTGTATCGTCCAGGTTTCGCGTGATCCGGATCCTTTAGTTTCTGAGGATTATTTACACCCTGCACTTTCCATATCTGTTGAGCTGTTGACGGGACACTTTACTAGTTTTCCTTCCAACAATAATTTAAGATTTAATTTTCGGAAGGCTAACTTAAAGCGGTGGTCGCTACTAAGGATAGGACGCCTCATCAGGTCGAGTTGTATCGTAGGGTCAAGCAGGAACTAATTGATCGTAAGGCTATGGGTGAAACTGGTATTTACATTAAATATGTTAGAGATGTTCCTAAAATTGTTAAAGCCGACCATTCGTTAAACTAACAATGTCCAACGTGTCCACCAGAATCCTGCATATATATTACCAAAATGTTCGTGGTATACGTACTAAGACTAGCGAAGTGTATTCTTGCTGTAGTGTTATTGATGCGGATGTAGTGTTCTTTACTGAAACTTGGCTGAGCGATGACATTGGTAATGCAGAGATGTTCGACGCCAGTTTTTCTGTGTTCAGGTCAGACAGAAAGTTTTAGACTGTTGGTCGAATGAGTGGTGGTGGAGTTCTTTCTGCTTTTTCTAGTCGGTATGACACTACATTGGTTGATGCTTCTGCTGTGACCAGTTTGGTGCCGATCGTCGATCTTGCCATCTGCAGGTGTTGCTTTGGAACAATTCCGATATATTTTGTTAATATTTACATTCCTCCGGATGTTAATGGTGATGATTATGAGTCCTTTTTGGATGCGCTTGGTCTTCTTCTACTGGGTAAACATCTAATTATTATCGGTGACTTCAATGCTCCCTGTTACAATTCTACTAACTATGTGGATAGGAGATCTGCAACTATTACGCAGTTTATGGAATTACTTGGCTTACGTCAATTCAATGAAATTACTAATGATAACGGTAGAACACTGGATTTAATACTGTCTAATTTGGATTGTGATCTCGAAGTAGTTAGGGATCCGATGCCGATAGTTCCTGAGGATACGCATCATCCTGCTCTCTCTATCACTCTTACTTTGGATACTCTACCTGAGAGGGTCAACTTCCCTTCCAACAGTAATTTGAGATATGACTTTCGTGCAGCTGACTTGACAGCTTTGTATACAAATTTGGCTGCTATTGACTGGTCTTTTCTTTTAAGCTGTAGCAATGTGAATTTTGCTGTCGATGGTTTCTACAGCAAAATTTATTCTGTGTTCGATCGTTTTGTGCCTAGGGTAAGATCGTCTCGCCGTCAATATCCTGTGTGGTTTAATGGCCGGATTAGGTATCTTGTGCATATGAAGGAGTATTATTTTAAAAAATGGAAGTACAAAATCTGAATACTTTTACAATGAATTTAAGAGATTGAGACGATTGGTTAAATGTGATACGCATGCCTCATATAACGCTTATCAGAGGCGTTTAGAATCTAAAATTGTAGATGATCCTAGAGCGTTTTGGTCGTTCATCAATGGTAGGAGATGTGCATCAAGAATTCCTGGTCGTGTTTTCTGCGGAAACGAGGAATTTACTGACCCTCAGGAAATAGTTGATGTGTTTGCTCGTGAGTTTTCCAAGGCTTTTCGTCCGAGTGCGGTGGTATCTCCAGTGTTGTTTGGCAATTGCCCCTCATTTAATGTGGGAAGCATTTCCGAAGATGATGTATTGCTAAGTGTACGTAAACTTAAATCCGGTGTGACGTCTGGTGAGGATGGCGTTCCCGGCTTCTTGGTGCGCGATTGTGCTACAGTTTTGTCCTATCCCCTTGCCATCTTGTTTAACATGATAATTATTGCATCTGTGTTTCCGGACGCTTGGAAGATGAGTAAAATTATTCCTGTGTTTAAAAAAGGAGATCGCTGCGATATTGCCAATTACAGACCGATTAATATTCTCTCTAATTTTGCTAAAGTTTTGGAACACATATTATATTCTAGGATCTATAGGAGTGTACAGCCTTACTTGTCCGCGCGTCAGCATGGGTTTATGAGTGGGAGATCTACGGTGACGAACCTTGCGGAAATGACACAATATCTGTGTGATGCTGTGGATCAGCGAAAGCAGGTTGACGTTATTTATACGGATTTTTCTAAAGCTTTCGACTCTATCGACCATAACCTGCTTTTGGCCAAACTTGATCGTATCGGTTTTTGCCCTGGGCTTTTGCAACTGATCTCTTCCTACATATTGGACAGACGTGCTTATATTTCTTATAATGGCTACTCATCGAGCTCCTTCCCAGTTCCTTCGGGTGTACCACAGGGATCGAATCTTGGCCCTTTACTCTTCAATATTTATATTGACGACCTTTTGTGTAGGTTGAACTGTGAGTACTTGTGCTATGCGGATGATTTAAAAATCTATAATATTGTCAACATGGAGGCTGACTGTATTAAATTGCAGACGAACCTTCGGTTAGTAGACGAATGGTGCGCATTGAACCATATTTCTTTGAACATTAACAAGTGCTCAGTAGTTTCCTACTGTAAGTGTAGCCAACCTCGTATTTATAATTATTTGGCCCGATCTGGGCCGATATCAAGAGTGTCAAGGGTGCGGGATTTAGGAGTGCTTTTTGATTCGCGGCTTACATTTGCTGGGCATATTTCCTCGATATGCTTGTCTGCGTCGAGGTCGCTTGGCTTTGTTATTAGATCCTGTCGTGGTTTTAATAATATCCAAGCTATAAAATCGGTATACTTTGCGCTGGTGCGGAGCAAGTTGGAGTACGCATCATTGATTTGGTTTCCATGTTATCTCCATCTCGATTTATGTATAGAGCGTGTTCAGCGACGATTTCTAAAATACTTATCTTTTAGGGTAAGTAGTCATTACCCTGACCGTGGGGTTGACTACACAAGCTTGTTGGATCAGCACGACTTTCGGTCTCTATCTAATCGACGCAATATGTACAGTGCCAGATTTATGCACAATCTATTAACAAATTCAATTGACAGTGCAGCCTTACTCCAGTGCGTTAATTTTCGTGTGCCGGGCCGTGACACCCGTTCCAGTAACTTGTTGGGAATTCCTAGGGCGAGAACTAATGTTTTGGCTAGGTCACCGATTGGTCATATGTCACGGAATTTCATGCAATTTTATGATGACCCGTTTCATTGACTTGATTTCTGAGTTTGTTATGTATGGTATACCATTTTTGTTTAGTTTACTTTGTTATATTTACATGTTGTATATGTATATATATGTATGTTCTTTAACTGTTTATTTTGTATGAATTATTTATTGTGTTTATTTAGGGTATGGCAATCTGCATTTATTTATTTTCTATGGTTGTTTATATTTTGTCCTGTTAATGGTGTTTCACTGTTGGACAATAAAGTTTTCTTATTATTATTATTATTATTATTATTATTATTATTATTATTATTATTGACTGCTCTTTATGGTGCTATGGCTGAAATTGACTGGTCTTTTCTCAGCACGTTTAAGAATGTCAACTTGGCCGTTGATAGGTTTTACAATATCTTGTACGAGCTTGTTAATGATTATGTGCCTAGGGTGAATAGAAAAAATCGGAGATATCCGCCTTGGTTTAATTCTGCATTGATTCAATTGGTCAAACTGAAGGAATATTATTTTAAAAAATGGAAAGCCACTAGATCTATTTACTTCCGTAATGAATTCAAGAGATTGCGCAGATTGGTCAAGTTGGAGATAGGTAATGCATATGGCGTGTATTGTTCGAATATATCGCAGAACATCTGTTCAGATCCCAAACAGTTTTGGGGGTACATTAATAGTAGGTCTGGCGCATCTAGGATTCCCGGTTGTCTGCGTCTTGGCGATGAGGAAATTACGAATCCCCGTGAAATTGTTGATGCCTTCGCTCGGGTTTTTTCTGATGTTTTCCGTCCGGGCTCTGTTCACACGGGCACCGAATCGTATAATCTATGTTTTAACTCATTGTACCTGACACCATTCACATTGAGTGATGTTCTCCAGAGTATTAATGTACTCAGGGCTGATTTTGCGTCGGGTCACGATGGACTTCCCAGTTTTATCATTAGGGACTGTGCTTCAGTTTTGTGCGAACCACTTGCTGTTATATTTAATTTGGCCATGACGACTTCAACTTTTCCCGATGTCTGGAAGATCACTAGAATCGTTCCTGTTTTTAAGAAAGGTGATCGTTGCTCTCTACATAATTATCGACCAATTAGTATTCTGTCTAATTTTGCTAAGATTTTTGATTATATTCTCCACCGAAAACTTACTAAATGTTTGAAACCCTTTATTTCTCTGCAGCAGCATGGTTTTACTGCTGGTAGATCCACTGTTTCCAACTTAGTGGAAATAACACAATTTCTTAGCGAGTCAATGGACAATAGACAGCAAGTGGATGTCGTTTATACTGATTTTGCTAAGGCTTTCGACACAATTAACCACTCAGTATTAGTTTCTAAATTATCCAGCTTTGGATTTTGCCATTATGTAATTGATTTGATCTCTTCATATCTACATAACAGAAGTTGCTATGTTTCGTATAATGGATTTTCGTCAGATGTATATACTGCTTCTTCTGGAGTTCCACAGGGATCCACTTTGGGACCCTTATTGTTTAATATTTTCATTAATGATCTGTTCAAATCACTTACATGTAATTCCTTGGCATATGCTGACGATTTAAAAATTTTTTCTAGGATAACATCCTATGACGATTGCCGGATACTGCAGCATAATCTTAATACAATTAGTGATTGGTGTGTGCAGAATGATATTATTATTAATGTTGATAAGTGTGCTGTGGTCACTTTTACTAAAAGCAATAATCCCCTTATTAGTCAGTACACCATTGATCACACTGTCATTCTGAGGAAGTCTAGAATTATGGATCTTGGGGTCCTGTTTGACTCCAGATTGGAATTTACAGATCACATCACTACTATATGTGCTTCGGCGTCACGTGCTTTGGGTTTCCTTGTGCGTTCCTGCAGACATTTTAATAACATTACGGCTCTCAAGGTTTTATACTATGCTTTTGTCCGGACTAAGCTTGAGTATGCCTCGGTGGTATGGTATCCTTGCTATATTTATCAAAGTTTGTTTCTGGAGAGAATCCAGAAAAGATTTTTAAAGTACTTATCTTACCGGCTTGATGGTACATACCCACCGAGGGGAGTTGATTATGAGGCGTTATTAGTTAGACACAGCTTCCAATCTTTGTCTTGTCGTAGGGATGCTACCAGTGCGAAGTTTCTTGTTAACTTGATCAATAATGGTGTGGATGCCCCTTCTGTACTGTCTCAGGTTCGTCTATTGGTTCCTTCTCATTCCACTCGGTCTTTTGATTCCTTCGCTCTTCCGAGGGCCAGGACTAATGTTCTATTGAAAGCTCCACTTACCCATATGTGCAGGAATGCGAATAGGCTATTCCCAGATCCTTTTCATGGGTAATACTTTCCGTTGTTTTAGAGTGTGGTACAACTTTGGTTTCATATAAGTTATTTTTTTTTGCCTTTAAATATATTCTTAAGTTTTTAGTTTTCATTTATTATTAATATTGTATATTTTAATTTTTATATGTATTTAAGTTAGTTTCATTTAATACTTGCACACTGTACATATTGTTTGATTTGTCCTTTAAATGGATTGTCTGTTGGACAATAAAGATATTATTATTATTATTATTATTATTATTATTATTATTATTATTACTATAAATAATGTTTGCATTAAATAGAAACAATCCAAATTACGATGCCTACTGAAACAGACAAATTGTATTACTATATCTGAAGTCGGTATATCATTAAATATTATCACAGAATAATCAGAAACTTGATTAGCATACCATTTGCATCTGCATATTCATAGTAACCTATGAATGTATATAGTACTCATATTTTTGCTGATGTAGCGATTTGCAACATATATAAATATTTTTAAAGCGAAATCCATTGAAGAGCAGTAATAAAATAAGAAGGACATTAGCTTTTCCACATCCCGAAGGCCCCTCGAATAATATTGTTTTACATGTACGGCCAAAAAAATACTGTGTCGTGTAAAACTTTTTATATCAATTACAGAATCGTAGTCATATACAGATAATGATAGTATTTGTGTTTCTAATTGCGTATTGTACTTTTCGACTTCACAATGTATAGTATCAACATCATATTGTATACTAAATAATATTCAGGGTTGTTAAAATATATGTATCAACTATATTAAGAATTCTACAGGAAAAAGTAAACGAAACATTTGTTTATTTTATTTTTTGGTAAAAGATATTTTATTTTTAATTTATTTTTTTGAATAAACATAGCCTCCCTCTCTCGTGCAAACACAAAAATGTATTGAACGACAAAGCGAGCGCGCGTCTGTCTCGCATGTCGAACACTAAGTTAGCAGAGCGTATAGACAGACGCTTGCGTCACGGCGATTTGCCAATTAAAAGAATGTTAAAAGGAATCATTCTAACATTAATAACACCCTGTCTATTTATTTTTTTGGTGAAACAGTATTATTTCTTTTAATAATACTATCTTTGGTTTTTTGTGCCACTATTTTTTTTGAGCGAGGTAATCCGTCCACCGTCGATCCCTCCATCTACCTGAGGAGGGCCTGGACAGAATACCTCCCACCCCCCACATCATTACCATTCATTTAATGATGTCTGCCCAGGCTCCTCCGAAATCACAGGACCTTCCTCTCGAACTGGTGGTGGTGACACCTTCACCTCCCTAGCCACCCTTCTCCTCAGCACCTCACGCACTTTCTCCATGCCGTCCTGGACCAGCCCGGTAGAGGAATCGGTGTTATTTCAAGCGGTTGAAGTGACGTTTCCGGCATCGACATTCCAAGCGGTTGATGTTGCGTTTTAGGTGTCCACATGGTAGTGGCGGAAATGACATCGGAGACGGTAGAGATGGCGGTTGTGGAGACGGTTTTGCAGCAGGTGTCAGCGGCTCTGCAACGAGAGTCGTGGTGTGCGTGAAAATGCCTGGGAGTTAAAAATTGGAAACACTGATGTTAGATTTGTTGGAAACAATATTATAACAGGACAATTCACCTATACAGTTACTAAGGGTTTACTAGAACTGCTTTTCCAAGATAAATCTGAAAAATTTTTATACGCCTAGGCAAAGAATTACAAATTTATTCTTAATGATACAAATGCACATAGAGTTGGCTACAATCCTAATAAAAAGTATGCAGCTACTCAAGGCGCCAAACATACGACAATTATTAAACCTATTATACAAGAGAAAAACCAAAAGTTTAGTGGACAAGGACTTGGAAGACTTGTTTAGGTCTACGAAAAAGAATACCTGTAAGAAAAATGGTTATACCCAAGAATTAAATAAAGTATAAATATTAGAATGATCTGAATAAATTGTATGGTAGATTTCAGTTACAAGTTGCATTAAAGGTTGCTAGTCATACCGGACTTGAAATGAGATATTAGCAATAATTGAGAAACTAAAGTAGTCCAAAATTGTTAAGTAGTAAGTAATATATAAGTAAGTAGATAAGCTATGCGGATTCTGGCGCAAAATCCCATGTATTTTCTTATTTGCACTTTCTGACTCCGTCGCAGATATGCAACCCGTAATACATGCATACGTTTTAGTAGACAGACAGGCAGGTAGACAGACAGGCAGGTAAACAGACAGGCAGGTAAATAGACAGACAGGTTAACAGACAGACATATAGACAGACAGACAGCTAGACAGTTAGGCAGACAAGTGAACAGGTGGAAAGTATACAGCTAAACAGGTATACAGGTGAACAGACAGGTATACAGACAGACAGGTAGACAGACAGACAGGTAGACAGCTAAACATATAGATAGTCTGTTAGGTTGTGCAGAATCTGACGCAAATCCCATGTATTTTCATTTAGCGTTTAATCTTACATTTTTGGGGATTGTTTTTGGTGAGAGAGATAAGTCAAGGAATGATTATAAAATTTTATGTGGGGATGAGTTTTCAAATTGATAGGGGCGGGTTAGGAGACCCGGGGTTGGAATGTTAATCATCCACAAGGAAGTTACGGGGTTCACAAAGGGTTACCAGAACGTCTGCAAGGTGGCCTGTGATGTCGAAAATAATGTCAAAACGCTCTAGCTATCAGGAGCTTGCGAGATACCGCCCCGACTTAGGGATGACTCATGTCGGTTATAGTTTCAAACACAGTCACCACGAGATCTCAGAGGGCGCTGAGTTGGAGGTTATGATTAACGAGCTATACCGACGATAAATGAACTGATTTCAATTTATTTGAAAATCTAAATGATGTCTCATGGTAGCGTCTGAAGGCATTTTATACGTAAAATAATAGAGGCTATCACGTGATCATTATTAACCAATTAAATGATACTTATAGTCATATAAAGAAGAAGATGTGAAAAAGGTCGAGATGATCATTATATAGATTGTGTTGAAATGAATCATTGCAAAATAGTTCTTCCAACTGAAGATAAAAAGTATTTTAAATTCAAGAATTTTAAAAATAAAGTAAAAACACCATTTGTTATCTACAGTGACCTAGAGTGTCTGTTAGTGCCCAATAAAGATAAATACAAATACCAAGAACACATACCCTGTAATATCGAATATTAGGTTGTGTTCATATGATGACTCATCGTTTTATAGAAATTATTGCGGTCGAGATTGGATAGAATGGTTTACTAAGGAGCTCAACAATTTTGCTGAAGACTTAGAAACTGTTTTCTTTTGTCCACTACCTATGGAAGAATTAACACCTGATGAGTAACTTAATTATAATAACGCATGTATTTGTCACATTTGTGATAAACCGTTGGATGGGAAAAAAGGCGAAGGATCATTGTCATTTGACCGACAAGTACCGTGGACCTGCGCATGAAGAATGTAATATAAATTTCCAAGATAGCCATACGATCCCTGCCGTTTTTCACAATTTAGGCGGATATGACTCGCACTTTATTATTCAAAATTTAGCAGAGGATTTGAGTGGACGTATAGATGTGTTACCAGTAAACAAGGAAAAATATATCTCATTCACAAAACAGTTAGATATAAATCTAATTAAGTTTAGATTCATAGACTCTTTCCGATTCATGGCTTCCGGGTTAGATACATTAGCATCGTATTTAGCAGAGTATATCGAACTCGAAGCAGTATTTCCTAATCTAACTGTTAACACGAAAAGGAGTATACCACTATGATCATTTTGATTCAGAAGACAAATTTAAGGAAACGAATTTTCCCAAAAAGACACAATTCTTCAATCAATTAAACGATCGAGATATTTCAGAAGAAGGCTATGATCATGCACAAGTAGCGTGAAATAAATTTAACATCAAAAACTTGGGTGAATATTCAGACGTATATCGCAAGACAGATGTGTTATTATTAACCTGCGTTTTCGAGCAATTTAGGAGCAGCTGTCTGAAAACGTATGGACTAGATCCAGCGCATTATTTCACATTTCACATATATTTCACGTGGGATTGTCTGCAAAAGCATACAAACATAACTTTGGAATTATTAACTGATATAGACATGGTAATGCTTATTGAACGAGGAATCAGAGGTGGTCTCAGTCAGTGTTCACATAGATACCTTATAGCAAACCACAAATACATGCCCGATTATGATTCATCCCAACCAAACAATTTCATTATCTATGTTGACATAAACAATCAATATGGTTGGGCCATGTCTAAACATCTGCCATATGGTGGCTTTCGTTGGTTATCGAATGTTGAAATTGAAAATTTAAATATTTTAATGATTGCGAATGATTCAGATATTGGTTACTCTTTGGAGGTAGATGTCGAATATCAGGAAAAATTACACGGTTTACATTCAGATATACCCTTTTGCCCTGAACATATGTCTGCCCCAGGAGGAAAAGACGAAAAATTGTTAGCCACGTTGTATGATAAGAAAAAATATGTTATTCATTACATAAACATAAAGCAAGCTCTGAATCATGGATTGAGGTTAACAAAGATACATAGAATTCTACAGCTTCAACAAAGTGCTTGGCTTAAAACATATATCGATCTGAACACCAAATTGCGAACATCAGATTTTGAAAAAAATCTCTTTAAATTAATGAACAATGCAGTGTTTGGTAAAATAATGGTAAATATACGTAAACATAGTCTAGTGCAATTAGTAAATAAATTAGAAGAACGATATGGTGCTGAAGCATTAATTTCAAAACCTGAACTTAAATCGTCAACTATATTTAATGAAAGTTTAGTAGCAATCGAACTCAATAAAACTGAACCGTATTTCAATAAGCCTATGTATGTTGGAATGGCAATTCCAAAACAACAATCTATGAATTCCACAAGGACTATATGAAATCAATATTTAGTGAAAAATGTAAAGGTGTCTATACAGTTACGAACTCAGTTATATATTCAATTGAATGTTCGGATATCTACGATTTCATCCGTCGTGACTGTTACAAGAGATTTGATACTAGTGATTATCCTAAAGATAATGTTTACAACATATCGCTCACCAACAAAAAAGTATTGGGAATGATGAAGGATGAGATAAATGGTAAAATTATAACAGAATTTGTCGGATTGAGATCTAAAATGTATGCAATCAGGGCGTAGGGTATAGACAATGTCAAGAACATTAAAGGAGTTGAAAAGCATATCGCTAAAACCCGTATAACTTTTAACGATTATATAGAATGTTTAAACAGCTACACAAAAAAGACAATAGATCAAAAATTAATTTGTTCCTAAAAGCATCCAGTTTTCAGTAGAAATCAATCAAAAATTGCTTTGAGTCCTTATGATGATAAAGGATATCTGATTAAGGACAGTTACGATACGTTACCTTGGGGACATTGCAGTATTATGAATATACAGGAGTGATATTAACTTAACATGTAGATTAATAAATTTGATATACTTTCATAAACTACTATTATTGTATATGTATTTTAAAGGAAATAAAATATTTATTATACATACATAACATCTATTTAATATCCTTACCAACAACCGATACCGATTATATTTTGATAGATTCTTTATAGAGTTAGGTAGTATCAAGAGATCTATGTTATTATAACACTCCACAAAGAGCATAATCATTAAATTCGATGAAATTTAAAACAACAAATTACTAAAATCAATATGTGGTGAAATTCCTGTAAATACTAGAGACGTTAAAGATCACAACTGTTAAGAACTTTTAAATTCAAATATACTACTTATGAAGATAAATAAGTTGCGATTATTACACTCTTTATATATAATAACTTCTTATATCGTTTTTAAATTAATTTATTTAATTAAGAAATACAATTCGATCTTGAATTCCTAAATTATTATGCTGTCATTATTTGCGCGGTCCTCGTATATATTCAGATGCAGAGCCCTTTTATGTTGGTCGCGTACAAACGGCCGAAGCTGCAATAAAAACCGTGGTCAGGTACCCAAGAATGTACTTGATATTACCAACTTTTCACTGACTCATATTCGATATCAATTCAGTTATATTGATTTCTAAATGCAATTCGCGATTCAAATACCAATCACGATTTTCTGTCTTTTACACAGAATACACGTCGACTATTCTGTCTAGATAATTTGCTTAATACTTATATTGAAATTAAAATCACAATTTTAATGTATGCTAATTCGTTGCGCGCAAGTTCTTGCGTGCCTGTTCTTGTTTGCTATTGGTTGATTCAAACATGACCAGTATTCCCTTCAGTTATGGGGTCGTGTCCTTATAAAGCCACAGTTTGTAAGAGAATAGCCCTCTTCGCTTTCTGCCATCATTCAGACTACACGCAGTCCTCCACGTGTTTGTGCCGTGAACCGTTATTCGTACTTTTTGTGGCCACATGTGTAATTTCGCGTCCGCGGAATATACACAGCATACTGTCCCAGGATATACATACGCAAACACGCAAGTAACTCAAGTATCGTCCGATACATATTTTAATATAATCCTTTTTATATTTCATTAGCAGCTTTTATACATCCAGACTTACCTTTTATTACAGCTTTGCCATTATGTTAATATTGTTTTAATTATTGCTCTCGTTATTAATTATCTTTATTTAACATATTCAAGCTTTAAGAATTAATTTAACTTAGTGAATAAAATTTTAAAAGCAATCCTGTCGTTTTATTTCCATTAATAATCTTTCTTTCAGCTTAGCACACGTCCTGGACTTTTGATGCTCATTGTACACAACTACTAATTATTAACTCTTTACCTCACATTACATTCAATTACATTACTTACTATTTTATTTGCATTTATTACAGCGCTTAAGCTAGCCAAAGACGTGCTCGTAATAAATTTACTAACCATCACGTGCAAATAAATATTCTCTATTGAATAATATCTCTATTATTATTTATTAAAAGAAAGGGGGTAATAAATTGTCTCATTTACATTAACTAACCACATTCATTCATTTTCGCGAGGGAGGAGGTAATACTATAAGTAATGCTTTGACTTCTTACGATGGCTTACAAAGGCTGATTCTAAAAGGCCCTTGAGGATTAGTCTCGCTTCTACTGATGTAGTTCTGCAGGTACTTAAGAGATCTAAATTGCTTGCGGGCTCTGAGAAGTACGCTAACGTTTCGATTTCACGAGATCGTACACCGTTTCAGCAAAAACTTTGTAGAAGCGTTAGAGAGGAGCTCAAAAGGCGCAAGAGCGGCGGTGAGGATAATCTTAGATTGAAGTACGTTCATGGTGTCCCTCGAATAGTGTCCGCTTTAAACTGATTAATCCC
>JAVIWB010003481.1:0-48128 GCA_031893035.1 Dermolepida albohirtum | reverse complement strand
CTCGATAAATGAGCAGATGGTGAAAGCTGTCGCAGGACATGATATGATTATTCGTTTCTAAAAGATCTGCAGTGATGCCATTAATATGGACATTCCTGGTGGTGTTTCTATTAATGAAATAGTTCAACCCCTCCAAGAGATGAATAATTACATAGAAGAAATTAAGGGTTACTTTAATCTGATTGCTTATGCAACGAAAAAGATTCTTGATATATTCGAGTCTTGATACATTTTATCGATCTAGATCGATATCGAGAAAACATATCATCATCGAAACATCAATTCGTTAATCTTATTAATTAAACTTCTAATTACTCTGATGGTATGTGGTAGTTATGGAGGATTGGTGCTTACATTGACTTTACATTGACATATAGACAGTTTTATTTTTAAATATTATTAAACTGACATACTGACGACTACTTTACTTTAACATTGACGTTTACTTTGATACTGACGACTTTACTGACTCATTATTCTTCGAAAAATATTTAAATATTTATATATTATAATATTTTTATTTTATGAAAAACATCTTTACAGTACACTATTATACTTCTGTTTCTGTTAGTTTCATAATTATAGTTCACGCCCCTAGTTCACCCTGATCACTTATCCGTCAGTCAGAAATGGTGTTGATCTAATTGCTGCATCCGATCAGAAGTGGTTATTGCGAAATATGTATATTTTTAATTTTTTGTAGAATGAAATAGTAACAATTTTTGTTCTTTCAGAAGGAATTTCGACTAACAATTGATACCGTAGACACACATTTACCGACTTCCGTTGCAGAGCCACTGACACCTGCTACAGAGCCGTCTCCACAGCCATCATCTCCGCCACCACCTCCAATGTGGACGCCTAAACCGCCACATCCACCACTTGGAACATTGACGGCGGAAATACCACTTCGACCGCTTTCTCTACTAGCACCGACTAAGGACAGCATAGAGAAAGTGTGGGAGATGCTGAGGAGAAGGGCGGCTAAGGCGACTAAGGTATCACCACCACCAGTTCCAGAGGAAGGGCGTGTGGTTCCGGAGGAAGAGTCTGTGGGGTCTCCTCAGGTGGGTAGAGGGATCGATGGTGGATGGAAGGTTCGAGCGTCGTAGGATCTGAGGTGGCCTCTGCCTCACTCAAAGAAATAGTGGCACAAAAAACAAAAGATAGTAAGATAGTAACGAAAAGCACTAAAAGAGCATGATCCTATAATACGCCCATGTCTCTTCGATTTAATGACAGATGAAAAGGACGAATATGATGAAAAGTATGGCGTACACGGAGATGCTGAGGAGTTAAAAATTGGAAACGTTGTTGTTAGATTTGATGGAAACAATATCAATATCATAATCGAGCAATTCATCTGTAAAGCTGCAAAGGGTTTCTTAGCACTACTTTTGAAAAACAAACCTGGAAAATTTTTATATGCCGACACAAGGAATTATACATTTATTCTAAATGATACAAATGCACATAGAGTTGATAACAACCCTAATAAAAAGTATGCCGCTAGTAAATGTACTAAATACATAACAATTATTAAACCTATTATACAAGGAAACAAACCTGAAGTTTTGTGGACAAGAACTTGGAAGACTGATTTAGGTGTACCAAAAAGGAATACCTATAAAAAAAACGGTTGTACCCAGCGGTAAAGTAGAGAATAAATATTCGGATGATGTCAATGAATTGTGTAATAGTTTGCAGTGATTAGTTGGATCGAAGAATATTGGTTATACCGGACATGAAAATGAGATATTAGCGATAATTGAGAAATTAAAGAAGTCCAAAATTTTAGGTGGTTAGGCTAACTTCAAGTCATATATGGGTAGTTGAAAAAAACCGTTTCTTCAGCAGTAAATAGTTTGATATCGATTGTGCATATATAGCGATGACGATAGATAAACTTGGAGGCATGTACATAAACATGTTGTTAGGAGACATTTAATGGAAGCAGACGAAGTGTCAGACCTCCTCGAGCATCCCACAGTTAAAGAACTATTAAAAATGCATATAAAAAGCATTTTTTTCTCCCACTACACCTTCGAAACATCTTTTTTGGCGTCAACGATTTCTATACAAGTACCGCATCATCGAAACAGAATTATTTATATATGAATAAACATTATAGCAAAAAGATTATAAATATCCGTTATTCCAACGAGAAATTAACACGGTTGCAAATTGACAGGGTACTATTTGATTCAAAAACATTAACAGAAGGAAAGATGCTTAGATTGAAGTACGAGGGAGCGTTTTTATATTCGCGGAATGAGCGGGTTGTAGAGGGGTGAGTAGGCGCATTGGGGGCGTGGCCTGTGCAGCGACTCATGATTAGTATAAATACGAAGTTTCATTGTTATTAGACAGTTAGTCTTTGAGCTATCGTCAACCAAGTAACATAATCAGGAGTGAAAAGTGAAATATGAAAAAAATCGAATATCGTGCCGTTATAAAGTTCCTTACTAGGCAAGGAAAATCAGTCGCGACCATAATGAATGAGATGTCATTGGTTTAGGGCGACTCTTGTCCAGGAAAAACCATGGTGTACAAGTGGCATAGTTTATTTAAACAAGGAAGGGAATCCCTTGAAGACGACCCGAGGCCGGGCAGGAGCATTGAGGTGACCACGCCAGCACTTATCCAAAAAGTTGAACAAATTGTACTCGAAGATGCTCGACTAAACAAGAAACAACTCGCAGAAATGGTTGGAGTATCCGATACAACAATTTTTAAAATCCTACACGATCATCTCGGCATGTCTAAGGTCAGCGCAAGATGGGTGCCGAGAATGCTCACGCCGCCGCAAAAACAACAGCGCGTAGAGTGTTCGCGTGCATTTTTGGACCTCTGTAATGAAGACAAGGATGGTGTATTGAGTGGAATTGTTACTGGAGACGAAACTTGGGTTCATCATTATGAACCTGAGTCCAAACAAGACTCCATGCAGTGGCATAAAAAAAGGGCACAGCACCTCCCAAGAAATTTAAAGTGTCACAATCAGCTGGGAAACTCATGGCAACGGTATTTTGGGACTCGGAAGGAATATTGTTGATTGATTATAAGATAAAGGTGTTTCTATAACCGGAGAATATTACGCTTCAATATTAGAGCGACTAAAAGAAGCCATTAAAGAGAAAAGACGGGCAAAATTGACAAAAGGTGTTCTGCTTTTGCGCGACAACGCGTCCGTCCACAAGAGCCGCGTTGCGTTAGCTGCCCTGCATAAGATGGGCTTCGAAATTGTGAATCACCCACCCTACAGCCCAGACCTGGCCCCGAGTGATTATTACCTGTTTCCGAAAATGAAAAAAGAGCTGCGGGGTAAAAAATTTACTGCCGATGATGAAGTCAAGGAGGCAGTTTCGGCGTATTTTGCAGATAAAGAGAAATCATTTTTTTATGAGGGTATAAATAAATTAATTGAAAGATGTGAAAAATGTATCCGTCTTGCAGGTGAATATATTGAAAAAGAAAAATAATTTGTTTTTTTTTATTTCCACCCCTTGTCCCCCATTCCGCGAATATAAAAACGCTCCCTCGTACATTGGTAGTACCTGCACCGAAACATACAGAGCTAGCATCTGCGGAAATAGTCGTCGAAGGAAATATCATCAATTAGAAGGGATGTCATGTCGTAAACGAAATACATAGTCCTGCACGGAGAAAGTTTCCTAGACGACGGTTTATGCCAAAACGAATGATAATTTCAAATATATTTTCGTATGTATTAACACATTTTTAAAATTTGCTTAGACGATTCCTGTAAGAAATAAAACAGCAAACGAAGTAACGAAAGCCATGGAATCCATACTTGTAACAGGGAAGAAAAATAATCCGAGAAACGTTCAAAGCGATCAAGGGAAGAAATTTTATAATGTACATTTCAAGAAATTTATGGACCAGTATAATATTAACCATTATAGTACATTTTCCAATTTAAAAAGTTCAATTGTACAATGTTTTAATAGAACGCTTAAAAATAAGATGTGGAAAAAATTCGGTTTCAATAGAAATTACTGTTGGCTAGAAATTTGGACGAAAATAGTCAACGATTATAAAAATACTGTCCATAGTACAACTAAGCATCGACCCATAGAAATTAATCAAAAAAATGTTAAAAGTATTTTAAGAAGTGTTTATAGTAATATCAAAATTACTGACCGTATATAATTTAACCAAAAGTAACTAAAACAAACAATTTTCATTAATACAATTAATTTACCAGCAACAATTTCTGCACATTGTGCCATCTTTTATCCCCGTACAGGCATAAAACACTATCCCACTACGTCCTATTTAACATGATACCCCCTGTTTGCACTTAAGCCGAAACATCAGGCGCTCTAGGGGCAAGAGACAATACTATAAATAATTATTTCCATCGCGTTTTAACTTATTGAATGTTATGATGGGATTCCGGTTTTGGCTTGCCGAGTGATCGGACGTGTGTCTCTTGGCAAAATTTTAAGTGATTGTTTTTTGGTGTGCTTAGGTGAGTGGTTACCTAATCATAGTTACTCATCAGCTTATTTAATTATTAAATTTGCTTACTTCTACTTTAATTTTAGTATATTTAGTTGTTCATAACCCAAATTTAACCTCTTCCCTAGTGTGAGTTATTACAAGTCATGTCTAATCAATCTCCAGGGGAATACTCCCCTGGTAGTAATAGGTTAGTGCACGATATTATCGAGGTTTCCCCAAACACCGCAAATAAAATCATAAATTTATTAGAGCATTCACAATCTGGTGAACCAAACATGGAAACAGATGAAAACTATTTTATTCCTCAAGATATAGTTCTTCAAAAAGCGGCAGAATCGCACAAAAAAATATCTCCGATCCCTACTGAATACAATAGCAACGCTTTAGGCCCATTCGAAGTTTATGTACAATACAAAGTTACAGAAGAGAACTCCAATACAAAATCAATTCATCCCATGTTAATAGGAAAAATTTTGAAAAACTCTAATATCTCAGGTATTAAAGCAATTACTCAGAAAGGTAGACATAGGTTAGGTATTTCTTTCAATTGCTCAAAAAATGCAAATAACTTCCTTAAACATGCTGATCTTGAGAAACAAAATTTAAACGCATTTATCCCAGCTCATTTAGTATCGTGTCAAGGAGTATTAAGAAAAATACATCACTCCTTAAGCGAGGAAGAGATATTAGCTAACTTGCAATCGTCAGCAAGAGTATTAAAAGTAAGAAGAATTAACAGGAAAACTGTTGGAGAGATGGAAACCACTTACGTTCCTACTAACACAGTAGTAGTCACCTTTGAAGGAATACTGTTGCCAAGAAAAGTATTTCTTTTCTTCAATCCGATAGAGGTTGAAGTATACAAATACCCTGTCACACAATGTTATAATTGTCTTCATTACGGACACACCACTAAATTATGCAAAGGTAAAGTAGCTTGCAGTAAATGTTCAGGAAATCATTTAAAAAAAGATTGTAAAAGTGTTGAGACAATTTGTTTACATTGCAAGGGCCCCCATGAAGCTCTCGATAGAAAATGTCCAGAATATAATTGTCAATTGAGGATCAAGGAAATTATGGCTTTTCAAAATTTATCGTTTTTAGAAGCAGCTAAGTTAGTAAAACAAAAGAAACCCCATATATCTAATAAACCCCAAGAATTTCCTCTTCTGAATCGGTCACAACCTATTCAACCGATTGTCTTTAATAATAGTAACACTCCTCTGCAAAGGTCATTTAGCCAAGTCACTTCACCAGCTAAAAGACCGAGAATTCCATTTGTTAACAACTTTGATAGAGATATGCATAATAGCAATCTGGAGTATCTTAACGGCAATGTGCCAGACCCTAGATCTTCACCTGTTTACCTCATGTCTGGTAACTCAAGTTCTCAAACCCCATCCCAATCTTCTAATACTAATAAGACCCAGCTAGAAAAAAAGAACAACGAAAAAATAGACATTATGTCACATCTGCAACAAATCAAATCGTCAATACAGTTGGCCCTAAAGGATAATCCAATTCTGCAACCGATCCTTCAATTATTAGAATCAGCAATATCCCTCTGCGACCAAGCTTTAAAATTAAGTTCCGCATAAAATTCAATTCTAACAACGAAAGAAACCACAAAATTTTGCAATGGAATATACGTTCGGTTCATAGTAATAAAAGTGACCTATTATGGTTGTTAAATGACCAGAAAATCACTTTAGCCTGTCTCTCAGAAACATGGTTACAACATACACAACCTTTCCATGTATCAAATTTTGTATCCATAAGAGATGATAGATATGACGGTCATGGAGGTAGTATGATTCTCATTAGAAAAGACATTCCCTTCCAAGTACTTAACATAAAATCATCTGATCCAGACCTCCAAGTGGTAGCGGTGAAACTTCAAGAATTTAGTATTGCCAACATGTATATAAAATCGGGGAGTAATGTTGAAAGAAATAAAATTAATGATGTCTTTAGAGAATTTCCTACTCCCTGTTTGTTCTGTGGAGATTTTAATGCAATCCATTACTCTTGGGATTCTGGAAACAGCAATAGAATAGGAAACATCTTATATGAAATTATATCAGACTTGGAACTCAATATCTTAAATGATAATCGTCCCACAAGAATAGCTAGCCCAAACCAAACAGCAAATAAACTCGACCTAAGTTTATGTTCTCCAGAGCTGGCCATCAAATTAGACTGGGATAGACTGGAAGACACTCACGGCAGCGATCACTTTCCTATCGTTATGGAATCTCTTTTGACAACACATCGATTTTACGCAACAACATCTAAAAAATTGAACTTCTCTCATGGCAGTTTAAATAAATATTCTTCTGACGTCTATAATAAAGTACTAAACTTCCCACAAAACATAAATTATCCTGAAGAATTTCAAAAAATTGTCTCGGTAGCAGCTAAACGTCATCTAATGAAAGAAAGAAATCATTTAACCTACCCTTCTCCACCATGGTGGGACGAAGACTGTACTCAGGCGATTAATTCGAGAAAAATGTCTTTAAAAGTGTTTAAAAGAGATCCCTCCTTGGAACATTACATTCAGGTTAAACGAAAAATTGCAGAAACTAAGCGGTTCTCAAAAAGAAAAAGAAAGAATCATTTCAGAATTTCTGTGAGTCTCTGAACAGGGAACTTCCATTAAGGAGATTTGGAATAAGATTCAGAGGGGCTTTTGTTCCAAATAAAGAACGGCCTTTAGATACATCTTGGTTACCTTCATTTCTGCAATCATTAACCCCTGATTCTGCTTCAAATTATTTGCTGCTTCCTCAGACAGAAGATAATACTTCTTCCTTTCTATTATCACGATTCCGATGGGATGAACTGGAGAGCAGTTGCAGTAGTTTCAAGGACTCATCTCCTGGTCCAGACGGTATTCACTATAAAATGATTTCGAACCTCCCGGCCAACGCCAAAGAACTATTATTGTACATCTTCAACTCCTTTTTAAGTGGAACACAAATTCCTATTTCCTGGAAAGAATGCCTTTATATTCCTATTTTAAAACCAGCAAAACCAATAAATGATATGTCCTCATACCGTCCAATTTGTTTATCTTCTTGTTTGATAAAAAGTTTGGAGCATTTAATAAAGGTTAGATTAGAATGGTGGCTTGAATACAATAATAAATTTCCCAATAGTCAAAATGGATTTCGTAAGGGAAGGGGGACCAGAAATGGAATATCTTCTTTACTGTCAAAGATTTATCAGTCTTTTGCAAAAAAAGAGTACTTGGTGGCGTGCTTTGTTGATATAAAGGGTGCCTATGACAATGTAAACTGGAAAATCCTATTGGAACGTCTACAAAAATTTAATTTGCCAAATGAATTCATCAACCTTCTAATGGATATTGTTACAAACAGAAAATGTTGTGTGAAATTGGGCTCATCTTGTTCTGGTCCAAGATTCACAACTAAAGGCCTTCCGCAGGGATGCATTTTAAGTCCTATACTGTACACTATATATACCTCTTCTATAGATGACATCATCCCAAATGACTGTTCTGTCTTGCAATATGCCGATGATTTGGTGATTTTTTCAAGAAACTCAATTTTAAACACAACAATTGACAACTTAAATCAGGGATTACAGGCATTGGACTTATGGATGACGAAACATGATCTAGAAATATCTACAGGAAAATGTAAGGCAACGATTTTTACTAGAAAGAGGATACAAGAGAATCCAAAAAGTATCCATATCGGAGAAACTAATATTTCTTTTTCTCCAGAATCTAGATTTTTGGGCATTACCTTGGACAGCAGACTAAATTTTAATAGGGAAGTTAAAAATATTGTACGCAAGTGTTTAAAAGGACTTGACATCATAAAAGCTCTCAGGAGAACCTGGTGGGGGGCAGATCCAGTAATTTTACTTACAGTATTTAAATCCATAGTATTATCTCATATTGACTATGTAGGTCCACTCGTTTTCCCTTTAAACAAAACTAACACCGAAATTTTGGAGAGAATTCAATATCAAGCCATTCGACTCTGCATTGGAGCCATGAAGTCTACTCCAACAGGGGCATTACTGGTAGAAGCAGCTCTACCTCCTCTACATTTGAGATATAAATACATGTCTATGAAATTTGTATTGAAGGTAATGGGACTGAATAGTAACATCATAGGGGATTTAGAGGAGCTTTCTAACATCACTAGGGTAAGAAAATATAACATATGGAAAAAGTTTCCTCCACTTTTTATGATTCAGGCACATAGGGAACTTTCTCCCCTTAAAAGAACTATTATATATAACCCTCGACCTCCTTGCTTTCGATATAATTTTTTCGACCAACTCCTCCGCATTCCAGTATATCTCAATTTTTCAAAGATCAATAAACTCCAAAGTACACCTATATCCCAAATCAACGGGTTATTCAATGGATTGGTGAATTCCAAGTGGCCAGATTACTCGTTCATGTTCACAGATGCGTCCAAGTCTGCGGATGGGAATGGTGTCGGGGTCGGTGTATTTTTTCAACAAGGAAATGTAACATTTAAAAAAAAATTAAATAAGAAAACGAATATCTTCTCCGCTGAAACAATCGCCATCCTCGAAGCCATAAAAATAATAGAAACGACCCACCTGGAACGAGTAATAATTTTCTCAGACTTACAGAGTGCCTTACAGGCATTACTTCACTCGGGAATTTCAGTACTGTCAAATAACTATACTTTGGAAATTAAAAAAAAATACTTTGAATTATGTAATCAAGGATACGAAATTAAGTTCGTATGGATACCAGGCCACAAGGGCCTTTTAGGAAATGAGACAGCCCACGAACTGGCGAAAGAAGCTTCAGCCTCTCCTTCTCCAGAAGCAAGTCTTAGAGTCCCGTGTATGGACATTCTTTCTATTATGAGGACAGAAATACAACAGAGTTGGCAAAGAGAATGGGAGATATTTACAAGGACAAAAGCAAAAGAATATTATAAATTCAACAAGGAGGTCCGCAAGTATCCTTGGTTTAAAAATATTTCTATACCGAGATCTCATATTGTAACCATGTGTAGAATAAGAATTAATCACACTTTAGCCCTTGAGCATTTATTCAGAATTAATGTTGTAGACTCTCCCAACTGTAATTGCGGTGCAATTGGTAGTGTATTCCATTTATTTTTTGAATGCGAACTTACAGCTGTCCATTCTAATAAACTTTATAGAGATTTGGTCAAATTAAAGGTTGAATCCCCTATTTCTTGGTACTCATTATTGAGTGATTTAAATAAAGATAGAATACAGGTAATAATGAATTATTTGAAAATAACAAAATTGAAACTGTGATTAAAAAAAAAAAAAAAAAAAAAAAAAAAATTCCTTTTTCACTTCTCTTCTCTATGGTAACCTTATGTTCTATGTTTTCCGAGGCCCATTTCTGTGGTGCTACAAAGGGCCCTGTAGCAAGAAGCGACTTAGAGCTGTGTATGTGTACGTCTTTCCTTATATGTAGTGTCCTTTTTAATTCACCTAGTGTAATTGAATAAGCTGATGATGTCATAAGTAACCACAAAACAAATATTAAATTACCAAAATAAAGTAGCACTCTCGTGACTGGCAGTGATGGTTAAAACTGTAAGCCAATAAAATGTAAAGAAGAAGAAGAAGAATGTTATGATGAAGTGTGAAGTGTTCATTAATTTTGTATTGCTTAGAGAAATTTAAACTGGTGTTTATATACTTTTGAATGATGGTTATGAATTGTGTTTGCATATAATTACAAAAATCTATAAGATAAAAGAAGTGATAAAAGCTTTCATAGGTAAATTTGCATTTACTTAACCTATAATGACCTATATAAACAACTTGAAAAGTATTTATTCTCGAATTTTTTCACTGTTCATGACTTTAAAGTCCAAGTAATGCTAAAATTTAAATTTTGGCATTCCATTAAATATACCTGATATTTTAAAATTATGAATTAATGCTCTGAGAAGAGTCGATTGTAAGCCATTAAACAGCAAATTATGTAGTGATTGATTTCGAAAGTAATCTATCTGCTCATAAAAGAATTTTAAAGGAAACGCTGTGCCAAGTATTTTTAATTTCCCAGTTCCAAGACAAACTCTAAAAAGTGGAATTATGATGTGACGCCACATCTCCAATAAAATTTGAAGATATTGAAAATAGGCAATTGCAAAAAAATTAAAGTATTACAGCAGAAGAAATATTTGGAAATTTACTTAAAATGTTGTCTTAATCCTTTTTGAAATAAGACAGAAACTGACGCAGTACGTCCTTTTTCAGCATGTCTGAATTTTCAAAATTTGAAGTGTTATAGTTATACATATGTACGTATTTATTAATGTTTATAATAAAATTTTATTTGAAATAACATGGGCGTTTTATATTTCAGCAACAAATAAGTACCTCATTTTCTATACATAAATACAATTAAAAAATAAAACCCATAATAATAATAATAACAGTTCATATTATTTTTGTAAAATTCAAAACAATTAAAAGCATTTTTTAAAATTTATTTAAAAAGAAATTCAATATTTAAACGAAATAAGAAGAGAAATAACAGAATATGTAATTTAAAATTGAGTGAGATAGGAATCATTGGGTATGGGTTGCATAAATAATATTTGACTTCACTGTTTTTACATTTGCTGCCATTCCATTTACATATGTATATATGCAGCATTTGAAATTACGTTGTGGTGGTGTATTATAAGTGTAGCGGAACTGATGAATAAATCCACAAACGTAAGTATTAGAAGATTATTACTAGGTACATCAAATTATTAATTTTATTAAATTACAACTAATTAGTATTCTACTACCATCTGTAGTTTTGCATTAACTAAATCAGGTCTGCGAGGCTTGCGTGGTGGAGGGAAGAAACTACTTATTGTATTTTAATTTGTATTTTGTTTTAGGAGGTTATATTATTACTTGTTATATCCTTGTGTACTCAAAGTTGAAACTAAAATATTTCTGTAATTATTAGCAAAATGGTGCTCTATTATTGTGTTTCTAACAGTAAAAACCATGATCCAAAAGTAATAAAGCTGTCTTTTCCTGTTGTGTATGAAAATGTAAGTAAAAATGATTTACTTACTTTCTCAAATATCTGTCATTCTATGTACCAAATCTATGTTCCTATTCCAGATATATGAAATTTGGAATCAACGCATCGGATTGTAAAAATTAATGCAAAGCTTTCATTCTTTTTCATTAAGTTATGGAATTTATAGAGCTCATAAAGGTAAGAAACATTAATTTATTTGTACTGATATTTTAAGAGCGACGTAGTATATCATATAAACATGTGTCTATTTTATCATTTCAGAATCGAAAAAAGTAAACCTACTAGAAGCAGTGAAGTTAAGGAACGGAAATGAATTAACACCAAAGGCCAGAAGACTCTTTAAAATTTCCATTAATCTTGTAAAAGTATGTAGGTGATTAACTTTTCAAAATATAAATAATAAGGCTCTTATATAAAAGACACATTTTTTTTAACAGTAAATTAATCCATTCTGGTTTAAATAGCACAACACAATTTTTTATTGCAGCAATTATCACAACAAAAAATGCCTTGAGGTCAAAGATATACACGGGATGATAAAATATTGTCTTTGTCACTATTAAAGTTCAGTTCAAAAGTTTATAAATACTTGGCAACAGTATTTATCTTTCTGAAGGCCGTAGGCATACTACTTCTAGATATTAAGATTTCAGTCATTTCAGAAAAATGTTAGTTTAGAAAATTATTAGTTGCTAATTTGAAAAAAAATATATGAAATATTAGTATTACATTCGATTTATCACACATTTGTTATAAAAATAATTTAATGGCCATAATCGACCATTATTTAAATGGCTGAGTTTTTGTGAAATAGTTTTAACTGTCAAAGACATGGTACATTTTAACGGAGACCGTCGTTGATTTTGAATTTAAAAATAGGATCAAATCGGAAAAAGTAAATGAATATGTGCGATTGACAACTCTATGTATGTCCCAAAATTGTTTCCAGTTTGAAGGTAATGAACAATTGTCTTTCTCTATTTATAGCGTATTTATCCATGAGCAATTTTGAAGTTGAATTGAAACATAATGCTAAATAGTTTCTAAGAGTTTAGATCAGATATGCCGATGATATCTTCGCGATTTTTAACACATAAATGTAACTTAGACCATTTCGTGAAGCAATTAAATTCAAAATTCCATATTTACGAATGTTTAGGACTATTTTCGTGCTCATGACTTGAGCACGAAAATAGCCGTCCCAAATTAATACCTATAAATAACATTTCCAACGGACAATTCTGATGCAGCTATATTAAAATTATTTAAAAATCCCAGGATATGTGTGGTTACTGAGTTTTCTAATCATGTGGTCTTATTTGCCCGAACATTAAAATAGCAATACTATAGCTGGCAGCACTAAACACAGGCGTAAAAAGTTCTATCTGTTGCAGAATAATTCAACATATTTCAATCATCCATTTCTGTTGTAATATGAGCCGAGCAAAACATTGTTCGTCGGCAAAAAGATCTACTTAATAGAGGCAAAAGCTTCAAGTTTATATAAAATACGCTGTCATGTTCTGCGAAAATAATTGCAAACGCTGAGAACTGGAGAAAAGTGATAGAAAATTGTGGTGGAAAAAGGAAAACTAGCCCCAGAGAAGACAGAAATATTATAACTTGTGCAAAGAAGACATCGTTCATAAGTTCAACTGCAATTAAAAGTGAGTTACACCTTTGTATAAGCACCTGTACTATTTGACGAAGATTAATTCAAGGAAAGTTGCGTGCAAGAAAGCAAAGGAAGATACCATTATTAAATAATAATGCGTAAAATAGATTGTCGTTTGCTCATGAACAAGTACAATGGGACGAAAAAAGTATCGTAATGTTCTGTGGTCCGATGAATCGAAAATAGTTTTATTTAATTCGGGTGCATACCAACAACACGTAGCAAGACCACCATTGACAGCATTTCAGCTCCAATTTCAGCAGAGACATGAAGGTAACTGATGAACTCGTTGCCCCACAGATATCAAGATGTGATGAACAATAAAGATCAAGCAGCGAAATGTTATGTGTTTCAATCCAAGTAAGTAAGTGAACATGACATTTGGTTAGTATTTTGGCATGACTCCTATTTTAATGCACAACCATTTTGTTAGTCCTAGAATGTAATTTTATTTTTTATTTACTTTTATTTTCTCTTTGGTATTAAGAAACCTATTTATTTATTGTTATAGTTATGTAACATGTTGGAATAAAAAGTTCAATAAACTTAAAGTTCTTTTTAACGTACTGGGTGAGCAAACTCAAGTGAAGTGTGGTGGTATCATAAAGGTGTCTAGTTCAACTTCAAATGTTGGCTAAATAATTTTATAGCAAATTATTTTCACACAGTTCTTGACATTTGACAGATGAGAAATTTACAAATGTACTTACAATAGCCAGAAAATTAGTTAAAATACGAAGGAAGACAAAACTAAATAAAAAACGAACTAAATAATTTAACCAAAAATACGTAAGTAAGTAAAAACAGCGTATCGGTAATACTCAGAAATTCTTATGGACAACTTACGAAAACTAAAAAAGATGAAACTAGGGACCTTTAAGATACCACCACACTTCACTTGAGTTTGCTCACCCAGTATAAATTGATATTTCAGCAAATTTAAAACCACTGCTATTTTCGCGCACTTGACTGCATTTCAAAAAACAGAAACCATGTGTTGTAAGGGCGATAGGGGTCCTATCAAAAATTCATGTCTGTTTGACCTCATAGAAATGAAATATGCAACCTTCAAAAAGGTTTCGTATGTGCAAGCAGGTACATTAGGATAAATGTTTAGTTTACGACTAGAATACAATTTAAATTATATGAAACGAATCTCGAGTGTGTATTTAGCTTTCTAGTACGGACTTTGTTTTTATGCGTATTTCACCGTGGTTTCAGGTGCGACACTGATTAATTTTCTGCTGATGATGACAATTTAGTTGTCGAAATACGTATACAGAATACGAAAATTATTGTGGAAAAGGGTTATATTATCCTTAATTGATTAATGTCGATAACATTTTTTAAAAAATCTTTAGAAACATTTATTTGATTTAATTATATGTATATCTCTTTGGATTAAAGATGGAAATAATTACTTGGTAAAATCAGCAAAAATATTAATTTAGTGGCATAATTAAAAAGAAGGCATATTTAAAATCTATGAAAATAAAAAGGAAATTTTTGTAATTAAAGAGATGTATATATTAGTGCTGCATTAATAAATATATTTATGTATATATCATTTGTGTCTTTTTTAACCTTTTTTTGCTATTTAATATTAAATTTAAAACAAGCTGCTGGTAGTTTCTGAAAACCACTAGGGTGTTTATTAAAAAATATTCGAATTATTTTGTTTCCAATTTATCGTTTTATATGTGTCCAGTTTATTGTTTTATTTGTATCTTACTAGAAAAGCTTGTTTATGATTTCAGTAATGAATCAATATTTGATTGATATTGGTAAGTAAATATTGTTTAGAAAAGAACTTATTTTGTTTTATATATTAGAAGCATAATTTTATACATTTTGTTGCAATTTTATTATTTTACTTATTTTTTGCCAGGAAAATGGTAAACTCTATTATGTGTACTACTGCTGTGTAGTAGGATGCAAAAATACTTAAAAAATTGTGAAAACGGAGTTTTCCATACACTAATAAATTAGTATGTATTTTAATATAATATTACTTTGATGAAAAAGCAATACCTCCCTCTTTCGTTCATACATACGAATGTAAGAACGAAAGAACAAGGGCATGTTATCTCGCTAAAATCGGTAACAAAGTTGCCATTGCGTAAATAGACAAATACTTTAAAATCTTTGCGACTTGCCATTAGGTGAACGTTAAAAGAATCATTCAAATGTTAATAACACCCTGTTTACTACGTGTTTCAAGAAATTCATCTCAGGTAAATTTGTGTTATTAATGAACAGTTCTTTGTGGGCTTATCGTACCATTTCCATACAGAAAAATTGTGGAAAAACATAACTCCCTATCGTTCAAATAACGTTCACATAATGGCAATTCGCCAAGATTTTTTAAGATTCTACTTACGCAATAGTAACTTTGTTACCGATTTTAGCTAGATGACACGCTCTTGTTCTTTCGTTTGTACATTTGTATGTTTGAACGGAGGAGAGAGGTTTAGCTTTTTCATCATTTCTCTGTATCGAAATGGTAAGATACGCCCACAGAGAATCGATTGCTAATAACACAGTTTACCTGATGAGGCGAATTTCTTGAAACGCGTGGTAAACAGGTTATTGTTAACATTTGAATGATTCTTTTAATGTTCACCTAATGGCAATTCGCCAAAATTTTAAAGTTTTAACATTTATAATATTATTAATTATAATTTAGATGCCATTTTCATGTAAATTATGTGAACAGAAATCATTTTAAATATATACCATATTCACCACTGACGTGACAATTCTCAACACAACAGTTGATTATTTTGCTTGGCATTGTGTTTGTATTAAAAAATACAGATACTATACACACGAAGCAACAGCTATACACAACCAAAATAAAAAGAACGTAATGAAAAATTGGAAAGAGGAAAAGAGACAAAATAAGAAATTAAACATGTAAATTCACTAGCCACATGCTACGTCCTGTCTTGCGCTTAATTGGACAAAAAACGCTCGTCTCCTAACTATTTAGTGATCTTCGCGCTTAGCTTCCAGGGTGCTACTAGCTCAAAATAAATGCGGAGACTGGAAAGGGCTCCCTGTTAATACGATGTTATAGGGCGCTACAATATTATAACCTTGAAAGCTCTTCTGTCAATATTGAAATAGAGGATATACTATTAATTAATATCCCTATTGACAAGTGTCCTTGTGCAAAAGAAAAAAGCTAAGTTCTACAGATTTATTGTGTAATCAATATTTTGATTGACAAAGTATAGAGTTTGGTAGTTATTCCAACTATGTAAGTATCTAAAGTACGTTATTATAGCTGGGTTAATTATAAGTTAATAATTTCTTCTCCCATTCTATTCTATTACCTCCTTTGTTAATGCTGTATTTTATATGTGACGTGTTAGTGTTAAGGGGTTAAATGTCCGCTTAATTAATCTTCACTAAATAATAATAGAGATATTATTTAATAGAGAATATATATTTATTTGCACGTGATGGTTAGTAAATTTATTACGAGCGCGTGTCCGGCTAGCTGAAGCGCTGTAATAAATGCAAATAAAAACTAAAGTAATTGAATGCGATGTAAATGTAAGGTAAGGAGTTAATAATAATAATTAGTAATTGTGTACAATGAGCATTAAAAGTCCAGGACGTGTGCCAAGCAGAAAGAAAGATTATTAGTGGAAATAAAACAACAGGATTGCCCTTAAAATTTTATTCGCTAAGTTAAATTAATTCTTAAAACTTGAGTATATTAAATAAAGATAATTAATAAGATCGAGAGCAACAAATAAAACAATATTAACGTAGTGGTAAAGCTGTAATAAAAGTAACTTTAGAGATATAAAGCTGTTTAATAAAATTTAAAGAGGGTTAGATTAAACTATGTATCGGACTAGGTAAAGTACTTGCGGTGTGTGTGTGTGTGTGTGTATATCCTGGGCCAGGATGTTATGTATATTTTGCGGTCGCAAAATAAACACGTGGACACTGCGGTAGAAACCTAACCGTACAAACTTCGCGGAAGTAATGCGTCTTACGCTCGGCGGCTTTAAGACACCCCGTAAGCTGGGGGTTGGATAGTGGTCATGTTTGAATCAACCAATAGCAAACGAGAATAGGCACGCTAGAAATTGGCGCGCTCAAGATATAGACGTAAATTAAAATTGTGATATTAATTTCAATATAAGTACCTAGCAGATAGATATCTAGACAGAATAATGGACATGTATTCTGTGTGAAAAATAGAAGGATTAATATTTGAATCTCTATTGCATTTAGAAATCAATACAATAGAACCAATATTAAATGTGTCAATGGAAAGTTATAGTCACAAAAAGGTTGTAAACGCGGTAGGGGTTGGTTTATTACAGCTTGACAGTATGTGACGAATATAAAAAATTCCTGCATTTGTATATATCACAAAAAGGTCAAAGTAAATAATAATTTATGACTTGAAAATCGAAATATTTTTAAATTAAAATAAACTAATTTAAAAACATGATATAAAGAATTATTATTTGTATATATGCAGAGCGTAACAATTCGTATAGTTGGTTCACACACGAAATTATACAATATATGTGCCCCTAATTGGACACTTTTCAAACAACATTAATAGAGCACACAAACAAAATAATTGCAATAAATTTTACAACGTAATAAAGTTCAGTTTTCGATGGAATACTAATTACTTTAAACACTGAATTACTTAGTTACATTCGGTTAAATGAAACCAGAAGAAAGACAAGAGTTAGGGGAGGGTTAACTAACTGTTTATTAGCAAACAAAATGATCGCTTAAATATTAACTGGGTAAAGAGCCCTTAATTAATTAAGGGCCAAGAAGTGGATGAAGGTACTTTCTAAATTACTAGGTGGTCTATCGACACAAAAGTTGAGTACAGATATTAACTCTACTGTTTACTGAATTAACTATTACATAAATTCCTTCTGTTGTCTGGCTTTAATAAATTTTATTGGACTCAGATATTTTCACTGCAGGTCTGTACGATATTAAATGGCCTCAAACTAACTAATAATAAATGCACTTGCTGTTACCACAGTTTTTAGAATTAATTAATCAGAACAAATATATATATATATATATATATATATATATATGTAGATAAATTAGGGGGTGCCCAAAGAAAAAAAACCCCTCCAGTTGACGTTGATACATGATACAATATCAATATTCAAGAGTGGCTCTTCAATAAAATGCAACCAATACAAATTTAACTTCCTTCATACACCACGTGCAATGGCGTTTTAATTAGGCCACTATGAAATACAAAGTTTTATTATGCAAACCTCCAGTTGACGTTGAGGGTAATAATATCACTATTCAGAAGCGTCTCTTCAATAAAATGCCAGCAATACAAATTCAACTTTGAATTTTCATACACCACGTGTAATGGCGTTCTTTACGAACCGGGTCTAACTTTCTTAACGTAAATTCGATAAAATTTCATAACCTGCTTATTCAAATCCAACAATTGTTGATTGGAAAGTAATTTATTCTTCCTACAAAATATGCCTGAATACTTAATTCAAAATTGGGGTAAAGACAGAAAATTGTTTACTCGTTGAAATCTGATAGAGAAGAGAGCGAAACGAACGCGCCATTTTCTTTTATAGAATTATGCATGAATAAAAAAGTGCATGCTAATATCATGGCCAAATAATTACAAAACCATCGGAAAAAATTTTAATCAATACAAAGACAATAATTACATGATATGATTCATTAAATTCTATTAAACCAAATTAAAGTTTCGATGGAATCTGTAATCGATAAATTAAAATCAGTTGTATTAGTCATGATCTAGATCAAATATGAGGGCGTCAAGTGTTACAAAAGAACATTTAAAAATATACTTATTTTAACAACATATACAGGTGCAATTTTATGTTTGTAACACGCAAGAGAAACATAACAATGACTTAGTAGGTAAAAAAAATAACTGGTTTCCAAAACACACAACGCGTGGAGAACGAAGACTATAAATAGTTACGGGGCTTTGTATTTAAGAGTAGTGACCGTGCATATAACTACATCAGAACCAAGAAATTCTATAAAGGAAATAAGTGAGTTTTCAATATTACAGAAGCTACAATGTTCCTACAACCCCCATTACCTGAGCACATTCGAAAAAGTCAGAAAAGCAAGATAGATGCTGTGGAAAAGCTTGTGTAAATAGAATTTTTGTAATCCTATTACTGAACATTGTATTATTGAATGGAAATCATATAATAGAAAACCATTTATTATATATGATACAGAGATTTACTAAATTATTTTGTAAGATAACATTATATAATCAATAATGCCTGATTAATATTACAAAGTATATGAGGTGTGGCAATTAAATAACGAGACTGGTGTGAGAAATGTTATTTATTTCAAAAAAACCTAATTAACTTTTATCCCCTTCAACATATTCTCCTTCTCTCCTCCCACCGCTGTATATGTGTCTTCCATTGTTCAAAACAATACTGTAGTTCATCAGTTGCCAGCTTCTTCAACAACTCTGCCGTTTTTACTTTTACATGTTCAACAGACTGAAAATGTGTTTCCTTAAATATACTTTTCACTTTTGGGAAAAGGTAGAAATCACATGGTGTCAGATCGGGCGAATAATCAAACACAGCAATGCGCTTGTCCGCTAAAAACTGCTTCATAATAATAATAATAATAACAATACTTTATTATCCAACAGCAGTAAATTGCTTATTACAGGATAATGTAAATTAACAAAATGAAAGAAACATGTGAGAAACATAACAGTAAATTAATTATAAATGTAACAGAAATACATATTAATAATTAAAAATTGAAAAAGTAAGTTATACACCAAAAAGTAACAGAAAAAACCAACAAAAAAGAAGAAACTAACCAAATTTCGAATATATAAATCTTTTCAGAGCGTCAAGCGATCCCGTAAACAAGTGAATATCATTGCAATACATATTTACGTTTCTACATGCAGACAGAACAGGCGAGTGCGAATGATGCATCGTAGCCGCAACAAGTACATGAAAAACTCCGTGACTCCTAGCGCACAACCTCGGCACATGAAAGCCAAACAACTCAAGCAGATCCGGAGCATTCAAAACACCATTTAGTAATTCGTAAACGAAAATGACCTGAGAGATAATCTTACGATTTCTCAGAGACGTGTATCCAAATTGAGTCAGCAACATATCATACGGATAACCATGCGACAAGAATGTGCCACTAATGCAATAATGAAGGGTTTTCAGAAATTTTCTCTGCACTCTCTCAATCATGTCCGAATACTTTAGCATGGTATGGATTCCACACCACAGAGCAATATTCAAGCTTGGATCTAACAAAAGAATTATAAAAACTGATTATTGCTTCATTCCCGAGACATTTAGTATTTCTTGTGAGAAAACCAAGCATTCCAAATGACTGTGTGCAGATTCTTTCAACATGTAAATTGAAGGTCAGCTTGACGTCAAACATCACACCTAGATCCTTAAACGACTCGCAGCGATCCAGAGGATAATTATAAATAGAATACGGGAATATCCTAACATTTTGCTTCCTTGTATAGGTCATTATTTTGCATTTATCTGTATTGAATAACAAATTATTCCGTAAACTCCATCGCTCAAGGCAAGTTAGATCGTTTTGCAAAAGTAAGCAGTCCTCTTCGCTCATAATACGTCTAAAAATCTTCAAATCATCCGCATACAACAAACAATGCGATCCTATACCATCAGCAATATCATTTATGAAGATCAGGAAAAGCAACGGGCCAAGCACCGATCCCTGGGGCACCCCAGACTGCATCAAATATGGGCGAGATGCGAAGTCATTGTATTCCACATAATTCATTCTCCCAGACATGTATGATCCAAGGACCCGTACCAAATCACTGGAAACCCCAAAGCCATCCAATTTTTTCAAGATCACATCATGCTGCACAGTATCGAACGCCTTTGCGAAGTCAGTATATACAGTATCCACCTGACATTGTCCATCCAGAGAGTCAGAGACAAAATGCACAAAAGAACATAGATTGGTGGTAGTCGATCTCCCTCGCATGAAACCATGCTGATAAAGAGAAAGCTGATTCTCAACGTGATTTCGAATCAGTTCAGCAATCATCACCTCAAAAATTTTCGCAAAGTTACATATGAGAGATATAGGCCTGTAGTTCCTTATTTCATTCCTGCTCCCGGACTTGAAAACAGGAGTAACTCTAGACATCTTCCAGCAACTCGGAAACGTTCCCTGGCGTAGAATCATACCATAGATGTGCAACAACGGAAGTCGAAACACCCATCGACAATCCCTGACCATAAAAGCAGGAATAAAATCAGAACCCATCATCATCGTGGATTTCAATGAAAGAACAGCCCGAGAGAAATCATCCTTAGTAAAACGGTGGACATTCAATATATTCACATTACGAGCAGATTCATTACACGCTCCTTGAACACCGCTAACAAAAACAGACGAAAAGTGCGCCGCAAAAGCATCAGCGATCCCATCAGGGGACTCAACAGACTCATCACCATTCGTCATAGACCCTGGAATACGTGTTTTATTTTTACGCATATTAATAAAATTTCACAATTTTTTCGGGTCATTTTGAATACAGCCGTTGATCCCAGCCATATAATTCCGGAAATCAGCGTTGATGCGTTGATGCTGGAGCCAAAAAGCGATTTAAATAATTTCAAGTAATGTCTTTTAACTTTAATTAAGCGACACGTTCCAAACGAAAACCATTATCTAAGTAACAGTGTCCTCTGCAGTTAAAGTTGAAAAGTAAACTAAAGCAAACAGAGAGACGAAACTAGGGGTTGCTGCTTGTGAAGTATCAAGGTCATTGACATTCCAATTACAGCCTCGCTCGATGCGATTGCGCGATGGAAGTAGCGTAGGTCTCGTTATTTAATTGCCATACCTCGTATATACAAATTTTTTAATTAACTGCATTGTAAATAAGATATCTTTCTTATTATGTCAAGTACACAATTTGAAATTAATATTTTTAAATATTATAACTATGTTTTTTGTAAATAATGAATTGAATAAAAATTGAATACTAAAAGGTTCTTCAAAGTCCATCCGGACATAAAAATAAAATTATTAAATTAGCATATCAGAGATATTTAAAATATAAAGTTAGGGAACAAAATATAAATAATCTAAAGAAATTTATATAAATAGATATTTCTCTAATCTCAAAAGAGTTTGTTTTTTATTTGTACAAATATTTATTTTGTTTCTGTATTATTTTATTGCTCTAATATTTATCATCTAATAGAATAAAATGGTTTGTATTTTATTATCAATTTTGTTTAAAATGAATATACAAATTTCAGTTAATTAGACAGGTTTTTTATTTTATTTGTATATTAAAAATACATACACTTATCCCTGCATCTGTTTATTAGTTTTTTATTCCAAGAGTTAATTTTACTTATTACAGATGCATATTACAAATATTTTACTAATAAAAAGAAGTATATTATAAAGACACTCTGTTATTATAGGAAACATTGTTTTAATAATATATTTTTATTAATATTGCAGATTAAAAAATATAGTTTCTACTAAATCAAAATTGTTTGAGATTATTAAATCATTTGTATTTTCCGTTCTTTCTTTAATTTTTGTGTGTATTGATTAATATAAATCAACATATGTACATAAGAATTGAAAATGAATGGAAAATTAAATGGATGAAATAATTTTGATTTTCAAAAAACATCTCGAATTAAATTTCGCGCATTTTTACTTTTAAGTGACATTCCAGCCATATGAGCGTCCTCACTTACTGGTGATTTTAACACAAAAATCATGTTCGTTTAAGATTTTTAACTCTATTGTGTTAGTATGTTGATAATGTTAGTTGTGTTTTTAAAACAAATAATTTTTTTTTTACTAGGTTACATTATCTACATATATTAAAAGTGGCATTTTGCAAGAGATATAGTAGACATGGAAAAAAAATTATAAATGTATATGCAATTAAGAGATTCTTATGAATCTAATAGTGACTTTATTATGACTCCACCTCCAATTGTTACTGGCCTGTCTCCAAATGATGGTCCCCCGGGCACAAGAATAACAATTCGCGGTGAAAATTTTGGTACCAAAGTCAGCGACTTAATTGGTAAGCTTAAATCAACAGTATTGTATGTATCTTGTAAAATATTTTTAAGGTCTTACAATATGTGGATGTGATTGTTTATTATCAGCAGAATGGAAATCACCTAGTAAGATAATAGCAATATCAGGCCCTGGTAAAGGTTTAGGTGACGTTATTGTTACTACTAGATTTGGAGGTATAGGATACTGTAATGTTAAATTTAAAGGTAAGTATATAAAAAAATTCTAATACTTTTAGTACAATAGATTAGAATTTTTATTAAGGAAAATTGTTATTTTAAGTAAAAATATATTTTCTTGTTTTTCAGAAAAATCAAATTATGCAAATATAACTTAATAAATAAACTTCATTTTACTTCTTTCCAAACTATTTATTATATTAAGAAATTGATTTTTTGAGGTATTATAATTTCCTATGTGGTAAATAAAATTGCCAATGACAATATCTATTAGAAACAGTAACCACGAGAAATGTATTATATCACATTTCAAAATAAGGAATATTTATAAAAATATAAATGTTTTTCTTTCTATATAGTATAGCTATTATTTTTCATATTCAAGAAATCAAATAATATTTATATGTAGTAAAATCTTTATGCAATTATAATCAAATTAAAACATAAGTTATAAAGGAATTTATTGAAAAAATAATCATTCTAATCAAACATAAAATGAAAGTTTTTTCTTTTTATATGATTCTTAAATATGTGCACATTTTGTATGTATGTATATTTTGGGCAATTTTGCATCAAATGTTTGTAAAAATGTAATATTTCGATAATAACATATGTTATACTTTATATCTTCATTAACGGTTCTTGACTTGTAGCATGCTTGTAATCGAGTGTATTAATATTAATATATTGTTGAACAAGTAAAACCGAGTTTACTCCAAAATACTTTTAATAACAACAGGTCATGGACCCAGGCCTCCTGATTGTTTGTGTATATAAGTAGTGTGAGTAAGTATTTACAGAAACTTAAAGCGTGTAAGCATTAGCCACAAGTGTAATCAGAATTACAAATTGCTTTTTAGAATGGACATGTCATCATTATCGATTGTCAAATTAAATGATAAAAATGATCAATTATGGAAATATAACCAGAAGATTTTGTTAAGAACAAAGGAGTGCTAGTATGTTATTACGCAAGATAAGCAAAAGTCATTAATAAATAGAACAGGAAATGAAGAAAATAATAGGGTAAAGGAAATTGAAATATATGAAGAAAAAATGCATTCACTGCATCAATAATGTTAACAACACTTGAACCAAGTCAGCACAGCAAATAATTCATTTAGATGAAGTAAAAGATATATGGCAGAAATTAAAACAAATTCATGAAGGAAAAATGTCAAGAAGAAGAAGAGTGGAATTACAGTTACAATTAAATAGCATCAAAAAGGGAAATTATGAAATATTAAAGCATTTTATGGCAAATGAACAATGTATCAGAGACCAATTTGAACAATGTAATGCAAAACTTGACAATGAAGAATACATGGGATTATTACTGAACAATTTACCAAGGGAATATAATATGATTCGTTTGCAAATGAAAACAACAGGACTAGAGAAAATAAGCATAGAAGAATTCATGTATATCACAAGAAAATGATAAAATGAATGTTGGGAAAGTATATTAAGAAAATATCAAGTGTTGGGTATGTAATAAAAAGGAACATTTTACATCTGACTACTATTATCGAACAGATAAATCTACAGAAACCTACAGATATAGAAACGATCATGACAGTAGAGACAGAGGAAATTGAAAAGAAGTGATAAGAGAAATGGAGATATGCCCAATGAAAACATGAACGAACAAGCAAACAATACAAGTGAAAGTGAAAATTATGCCATGAGAGTTGCAATCAATGATATGGAAAATAAATGAAATTGGTATATCAACTCAAGTGCTACTAGTCAATGAATGGCATGAAACAAATCAGTTTCTATAACTTTTGAAGATGTAAAACAAATAGTGTTACCACATGGGAATTAGATAAAAATAGACGGAAAAGGGATAGATAGAATTGAAACTATAAATGCTAATTATAAGTACAAGTATATTAATATTTTGGCTGTTCTTTATGTTCCAGAAATTAAAGAAAATTTGTTGTCAGTAAGTAAATTTGAACAAGAGGAGTTAGAACATTTTTTAAAAATAGAATATATAAAATAATAAGATGTGATGAAATGTTAATGCCAACAGGAAAAAGAAATAATGATTTATGTGCTGAAGATATATTAAGCACTAAGAATAAGGAAATTGTAAATTTAGTACAGAACAATGAAGCTGAAATATGACATCAGAGATTAACTACCAAAATATGAGTACATTAAATAAAATGAAAATACAAAAGATAGTAAATGGAATTAATTTTGATAATGCAATTATACCTACATGCACTCCATGCGTTTTAGGGAAAAAGACAAAACAAACTTTTTAATCACACCATGAAATAAAAATGAAAGATATTTTAGAGTCAGTGCATATGGATTTATATGGACCCATGCTAGAAAATCATTTGCAAATTCAATAAATATATATATATATATATATATATATATATATATATATATGTATATATGTATATATGTATATATGAATATATGTATATATGTGTATATATGTGTATATATGTATATATGTGTATATATGTATATATGTATATATATGTATATATATGTATATATGTATATATGTATATATGTATATATGTATATATGTATATATGTATATATGTATATATATATATATATATATATATATATATATCCTTATTGATGACTACTTCCAGAAAACATTTTTAAAAACGGAAAGATGAAGCATTTGATAAATTCAAAATATTTAAAGAATGAGATGAAAATCAGGCTAGGAAAGAGATAAAAAGAATTAGGGGTGACAATGGCGGAGAATTCACTGGGGATGTTTTTGAGAATTTCTTGAAAATAATTACAATAATACAAAAAAAACAGCAGCCTCTACTCCAGAAGAAAATTGGCTAGCAGAGAGACCAAATAGAACAACATAAAATAATAAGATACATGCCTCGAGATTCCAAATTACCATTGATATTTTGGGCGAAATCAGCATATTTTGCAGTTTATTTATAAAATAGAACTTATATGGATAAACTTTCTACATCTTCAGAACAAAAGTATTCAAATAAAAAAACGGATGTGGAACACATAAAAATATTGGATCACTGGCAGCCTATCAAACATGATAGACAAAAACTTGTTTCAACAACACAGAAGGCAATATTTGTTAGTTATAATTATTTGACAAGACACTACAAATTATATAACAACAATAGAAAAACTATTATAACAGTACGAGATGCAAGAATAATTGAAAGAAAAGGAGTGGCAATATTAGATGATACACATAATATAACAAATAAAGTATACACTAATAACTATAGAAACTTTACAAAACGAGAGTAAGTTCAAAAAAGAAAATAATAGTGATGAAAGAAATACAATAATTCAAGTCAATCAAATTGAAAAGTTCCAGTTGAAAATCAAATTCAAGGAATACTTTTTGAGATTCGTACTAAAAATGAAAATATATAAATGGTACAAAAGAAAGTAAAGACAACACATCAGAATTAGAACTATGTGGACGAGCAAAAGATAATCTGAAAATGATCCAACTCATCGAAATATATTTACCTTTGAACAAAATGGGAGCCAGAAAACCAGAAAGAATCTGTTCAAAATAATAAGATCAATCAAATTTAGTAACAAATTTTAAAACACTAAAATCATATAAAGAAGCACTAAAAGGTATAAAGCCAAAAACAATAGAAAGCTGTGATATGATACAAAAAAGAAATAAAATCACATCATTACAACAAAACTTGGGACATTGTTAATAAACTTAAAAAAAAGAAAATAATTGATACAAAATGGGTTTTTAAAATCAAAAAAAAACTTTGACGGAACAAATATTGGATTGTTAAGGTCGTTCCTTTGTGAAATTCTATTACACTAAGGAGTAAACACTTTGTCTTAATTTCACACTATATTATATATTAATTGCGACTAGTTTCGTCTGTTAGAATATTATCGAGCAAGTACAATATAATGGGTGTTTTTTAAGCTGCATGAGAACTATCGATATCGATAACTATGGTTTGACAGCTGATAATGTCAAACTGTGTTGATATTTCTGTTCAGTAAGGTTTGGCAAGTCATCATGAATCGTTTAACGCCAGAACAACGCTTTCAAATTGTGGAAATTTACTTTGAAAAAATAAATCTGTTCGCGACGTTCATAGAGCATTTCGTCCATTTTACGGTCAACATAATCGACGCTAGTTAGCAAGCAATTCGTGCAGTTATTGATCGTTTTCGCACTAATTTTACTCTTCTCGATTCAAAACCATCAACAAGAAATGTACGTACCGAAGAGAATATTGCTGCTGTAGCGCGAAGTATTGAAGAAGACGCCAAAATGTCGATTCGTCGTCGTTCTCAACTTGTTGGCCTTTGTCTTTCGACTACTAGAAAATTTTACGTAAGGATCTTGGCTTAGGTGCCTATAAAATACAGCTCGTGCAAGAATTAAAGCCAAACGACCATCGTTTGCGTCGTGTTTTTGCTGATTGGGCTCATTTAAAACTAGCCGAAGATGAGGATTTTTATCAAAGAATTGTGTTTAGTAATGAAGCTCATTTCTGGTTAAATGGCTACGTCAATAAGCAAAATTGCCGTATTTGGAGCGAAGACAATCCCCAAGCCGTTAACGAATCACCATTACATCCATTAAAATTGACTGTTTGGTGCAGTTTACACGCTGGCGGCATCATCGGTCCTTATTTCTTTCAAAATGAGGAAGGAGCTGCCGTTACGGTAAATGGCGAGCGCTATTGAGCCATGCTGACTGAATTTTTATTTCCAAAAATTAATCAGCTAAACATTGACGAATTTGGTTCCAACAAGACAGCGCAACTTGCCATACAGCGCGCTTAACAATCGATTTATTGCAAAATCAATTTGGTGACAACTTTATTTCCAGAAGTGGTCCTGTTCACTGTCCCCCTTGTTCGTGGGATTTAACGCCTCCAGAAGTGGTCCTGTTCACTGTCCCCCTTGTTCGTGCGATTTAACGCCTCTGGATTACTTTTTATGGGGCTATGTTAAGTCATTGGTTTATTTCGACAAACCAGCAACTCTCGAAGCATTGGAAGCCAATATCCAAACCATCATTGACGCCATACGGCCAGATTTATTGGAAAAAGTAGTCAAAAAATGGACTGATCGAATGGACCATGTAACTCGTAGCCGCGGCGGACATATGCCGGAAATCATATTTAAAAAATAAATGCCATGATATTATCTACCAGATTATAATAAAAAAAAATTTCATTCCAACAATATTTCTGTCTTGTATTATCATTTAAAGTTCTCAAGCTCTTAGAAAAACACCCATTAGGTTACAATCTCCTATATGTAGAAAAACTAAAAGCAATAATTAAATTCGCTTACAAGAAAGGGGTAGAGATAAAATATATATACAAGTTTATTTGTCGGCAAAAGATCATTCTTCGAAGTATCTATAGATATAACTAACAGGAAAACACTAAGAACTAGTGAAATTATTAGATACAATTAGAGTAAGAGATTAAAATAGAAATAATGAGTATTAAGAATTATGATAAATTTAAAAGAGGTGAATTGTTTAAATCTAATTGCTCATTAAGAAGGGTAGCAGAATTGAGTTTATTACACTTATTAATCTCCATGTATTCCAAGAAATTAGTTTCATACTTTTGTTACTTGTGTGAAGTATTTCCAGTTTAAAATCTTTGTGTATATTATGATTCGTTTCTATTAGATGTTTACTAAAGTTAGAATCTATTCTTTGATATTTTAGGCTTCGTAAATGTTCTTATATACTAAGTTTGAATGTTCTCCCTGATTGGCCAATATACACACTATTACGTTCTGGGCATTGAAGTTTATAAACACCGCATTTCTCCATAGGATCAATTTGATCTTTTGCATTAAATAATATTTTATCTAAATTCAGATCTATTTTGAAATCTATATTACTACTCAGATTTTTATTAAGAAACATTGCTACTTTTTCAGATAGAGTACCAAAATATGGTAATGTTTTTTGAAAGTTCTTTCGGTTTTATTTTTATCTGCACATTAATAATAAAACCAAAAAACTTTTAAAACATTACCTTATTTTGGGACTCTAGCAGAAAAAGTACCAATGTTCCTTAATAAAAATCTGAGCAACAATATACTTTTCAAAGCAGATATTAATTTAGGCAAAATATTTAATGCAAAAGATAAAACTGATCGTACGGAGAAATGCCCAGAATGTAATATTGTGTATATTGTCCACCCAGGGATAACATTCAAAATTAGAACAGACGAATATCTACGAGTCCTAAAATACCAGAGAAACGATTCTAACTTTTGCAAACATCTAATAGAAATGAACCACAATATACATAAAGATTTTAAACCGGAAATACTTCACATATGTAACAAAAGTATGAAATTAAATTTCTTTGCATGGCTGTTAATAAGTGTAATACACTCAATTCAGTTCTCCTTAATGATCAATTAGATCTAAACAATTTACCTCTTTTAAATTGATCTTAATTCTTACTACTCACTACTTCTATTTTAATCTCTTACTCTAATTGCCTAATAATTTCATTAGTTCTTACTGTTTTCCTGTTATTTATATTTATAGGTATTTCTCAGAATGGTTTTTCATCGACAAATAATCTTGTATGTACATTTTACCCCTACCCCATTCTTGTAAGCGGATTTAATGATTGCTTTTCGATTTCCTATATAAAGGTGATTGTAATTTATATTGTACTTACTCGATAATATCCTAACAGACGAAACTAGTTAATACATAATATGGTGCGAAATTAGACAGTGTTTTAGTTATTCCATAGTGTAAAGGAATTTTCCAAAGTAACGACCTCAACAATCAACTAATTGTTCCACCAAAGTTTTATTTGGTTTTAAAAACCCACGTTGTATCAATTATTTTCTTATTTTAAGTTTATCAACAATGTCCCAAGTTTTGTTTTGATGATGTGCTTTTATTCTTCTGGTACCGCATCGCAGCTTTCTATTTCTTTTGGTTTTATACCTCTAGTGCTTCTTTATATAATTTTGGTGTTTTGAAATATGTGACTAACTTTTATTGACAAACGGAACTAGTCCCAGTTAATATACAAGTGTTTCAAAAAGAATATATGTATTCCGAATGCATATATTTATTAAACTTTAAGACATACGAATATGAAACTTTACACACATATTTACGAACCTCTCAAGCTCAGATTACATATGTTCAATATGTCCTCCATCAGCGACACGAACAATATCACATCGATACTCAAATTCCTCCCATACTCGGGCAAGCATGTCCTTCGTCACTGTTGTTATGCCAGTACGGATCCGGTTCTTCAACTCTTCCAGGTTCTGTGGGAGTGACGCTATATAAACGTTGTCTTTAATGAAACCCCACAGGAGGAAGTCACAGGGTGTCAAATCCGGTGACCGTGGAGCCCAGCTGAGACATGCTAAGTCGTCAGCTCCTTGACGAACAATCCAACGGTTCGGTAGAGTTTCATTGAGATCATCAAGCACTTGGGGACTCCAGTGAGGGGGAGCCCCGTCTTGTTAAAAAATGAAGTCTTCGTGCAGCCTCGGAAACAACAAGTTTTGTAACATAGTGAGATACTGCTGACCGTTAACCGTGTTTCCATCAAAGAAGAATGGGCCGAAAAACAGATGATCGGGATATGGCACGAAACATATTGATTTTAGGCGAATCTTGTACATGTTCAATGGCTGCATGTGGGTTCTGTAGACCCCAAATTCGAACATTGTGGTTGCTCACCAGACTACTAAGATGGAAAGTCGCTTCATCACTGAACACGATGCGTTGTGCGAAAGTGTTATCATTGCCAATAGCATCATAAATCTCGTTACAAAATGCCACACGTTTCCGTTTGTCATTAGGACGCACAGCTTGTAACAACTGTAACTTGTACGGCTTCATAACCAACCGACGTCTCAAAACACGCCAAATTGTTGTTGTAGGCAGTTGTAACTCCCGACTGGCACGACGAGTTGATTTTGAAGGATTGCGTTGGAAAGCAGTTTGAATTCGTGCAACATTTTCTTCAGAGGGCGGCCAGGACTCTGTCCTTTACATACACATCCTGTATCTACAAACTGTCGATATCATCTGCAACTGTATTGAGGTCACCATCATATCATTTTAAACTCAATCCAATTGAAATGACATGGGCACAATTAAAAAGTGAAGTTGCTTCAAAAAGTACTATATTCTAAATGTCACATGTACGAGAACTTTTGATGGAAGCAATTGCAAATGTTACAATGGATAATTGGAAGAATTGTATCAACCATGTGATTAATTAAAGTAGAAAAAAGAATGTGGGAATGTGGGGAATGGGTTAATGGATCACATTGTGAAACCATTTATTATTTGTTTTGGAAACAGTGACGGTGAAAGTAATTTATTGTCAAGCACAAGTGAATCCGATTAGTTGTACTACTTATGTTTGTATATTTATAATCTTTGTTGTATTTTTTTTATGGAATTTTATAATAAATTTTAACAGTAGTTTACATTTTACCTTGAATTTGACAAATAAATTTGATATGGATATCAATAATTTATGACTTACATATATATATATTATTACTCTTCTATTGAAAAGAAAATTTCATGAAATATTTATATATATATTAGATTAATATTGTTGACAAACTACTACATTCACAACTATTTATGTTTCATTTTTAAGGTAGGCTACATTTTTAAGCTATGTGTTCCGCGTTTTAGCGGAATATTTGAATTACTCTTTATTCTGAGACAAGGTACAACTAGAATGAAAATTATGTTATAAAAGTAATTGTATTTCTACAAATTAGGCTATAAAAATGAAAATATTGGTCCTATGAAAGATAGCGCAATATGGATAGAGGAAACTTCATTTTATCCATGGGGTCGGCATTCCTTGTCTTCAAGCAGCTTTCAACAAGATGATCCACTAGGACTTTCTGTCGAAGGTACTGAAAGAAAACTATCAGAAGATGATTTAAATGAAAAGTTTCCTAATGCATCAGGTGATATTACATCTGAAAATTTCTCTGCTTGCTGGTTTTTGTTAGAAAACCATCTAACGACATCATTTAATGATTTACAGGCAGGGTAAATAATTAATAAATAGCATATACTTCGAGCTTTCATATATTTGCATATTTCAGGTTATTACATTTACGTCGCAAGGTTGAAGGACAAAAAGAGGGTCATATATCATTCTTGAAAACAAATGTGGGAGCTGTCATAGACCAAGTTGATACACTAATGATATTAAAAGAAAAATATGAGAATGATATTAATATATTTGGATCAGAACCAGTATTAAAATTAGAAAAAGCTATTAAAGGTATTATATACAAATTTACACTACCTCTATTTCCTTCAATTTATATTGTCTATACAATGTTCCATCTTTCTACTGGTCTTTATTTTGGCGCTAGTTATCAGTACTCATATCGCCTTTCGTTAAATAAACTTCCATATTAATCCCAATTGAAAGCTTTGATATGTTTAGTAGAAAAAGGTATACCCGTACCTTTTTCTATATTAGCGGAGCCTCTTGAGATTACTTAAATACACTTAGAGGGAAAAACTATTCAATTCTACGTATTTACGTATTGAGCCTGATACATAACAAAAATACATTAGTATAATTTAGTTTTGCCAGCCCTCCTTGAGTATGTTACTAAAGCAAGTATTTATTATGCATTGACTGTGTATGTCTATTATATGTTTTTTTTTAGAATAGAAAGTATTTTTCTAGATTAGAGGGATTTTTATATTATTTATGTGTAAATGCTTATAAAAAAGAAATTGCGGAAAAGCGAATGTATGTAAGTACGTGCGTGTGTGCGCGTAGAGAGGGAGAAAGGGGTGACGTGAGAGAGGGTGAGAGGGAGAGCAAATGGGTAGAGAGAAGGAGAGATGCAGCAAATGAGAGATGGAGATGGCGTGGGGAGAGAAGGACAGAGCAGGGGGTAAGTGATAGGGAGGGGCAAGAAGTGAGATGGGAATAGGAAGGGGAACAAAGGGGTGAGAGGAACGGTAGAAGAGGCGGGGATACAGTAGAAGGGGGTCGGGGTCGGATAGAGGCGAGAAGGAGAAGTGGTGTATGCGAAGGGAGGGGTATGGAAAGCGGAAGAGGGTGAGAGAAGATATGGGGTGGGGAAGATTATTGCTTAATAATCTATGAAATCTGTGCGTTATTTAAGCATTTGACAGATCAATAGTTGACTACGTCCCCCTTTTTATTGTATTTTTTAAACTATAGTTGTGGTGGCATATGTGGTCTTATAACGTTCTTATGAATGTTTACAATTATTTTATCTGTTTTGTCTTTAGTAAAATTTCGTTACTGTGATATGTTCTATATTCAATTTTGAATCATTGATCTCATTCTATATTTCTATTTTTCTTTTCATCTTATAATTTCTAAGAGTTTGTTTATTTCCTCAAAACTTATATGTTATTATTTTAGTTTTTTTCTCTCTGCATTAAGCAATAACTGCGTCTTGATATTGTAATTTTCTTTTATTAATAAAGTCATTTCTTTACAGAATCCGAAAGAGAGGCGAGAAAAATATTCGATGACGTTTTAATTAGACGAGATAGAGCTGAAAAAACAAGAAACGCACTGAATGTTTTATCGCGTTTCAAATTCCTATTCTGTTTGCCATGTTCCATAGAAAGAAATACTAAAAAAGGAGATTATGACATCATCATAAACGATTATATGAGAGTAAAAAATTTATTTTTAAAACGCGATATACCTGTAAGTATGCTTAACAAAGCAGATTTTGTCTTTTGATTTAATTAAATTTTACTTCTAAGATATTTAAAATGGCCTTAAATGAAATTGAAAGATGTATAACTGGCATTAAGAAACAGTTACATATAAAATTAGTAAAAATGCCTATTAGCGTAGACGAACAAAAACGATTGATAAGATATTTAATAAATTTAGATAGTAATTACGAACCTACATGGAACGCTATTAATAGCCATTCTGAATATTTACATAAAAGAATGAAGTTGTGTTATGAAGATCATAAAGCCGCAATAGTGAATGACCAGGGTACGTGAAATAATGTAAGAGTAATTTTAATACGCAGTTTTTTTTAGGTAAATCAAAAGTTTCACATTTGGTGTCAATATATGCGAAGTATACTTCAATTGCACAAGATATAAATTCCTGTCCACAACATGTCTTTTACGTTGAAGAGATGTGCGATATAATAAATGAATTGTTTCCAAATATTTGGAAATTAGGACAAGCCTATTTTGTTGGAGAATTGCATGTTAAAGTAGAAGCGGGTCACAAAACTGCGTTTAAGGTTTATTTTACTCACATAATTAAATACATAATTGTAGATACATACAGGTGGTCTACTTAAAGTGACAATACCGAATTACGGCCAAACTAAATAAAAATCTAGAATTTGGTTCAGGTGAATTTATAGTATACGAAGAAAACATATGTCACTAACAATAAGTTCTTTTAGTTAATATCAAGCAGAATATTTTTCTGTTTGTGGCAATATAAAGTATTATTAGTTTTAATTTAAAATTAAATAAACAATTTTTCGAAAAATGCGTCAATATTTCTAATTTTCAAGTAAGTGTTACACAGTTAACTATGAAAATGTCTTTAAACATCTCATATTCATTTATATTATAATTTTGCGCTCAATCTACATCGTTAATGATGCAAGCTCTAAATAAGTAATTAAATGAAATTGCTTGTGAATAAAGTTATAAATTGAACAAATTCCATTCGTAATTATTCATTCAACTTATAACGTAAAGTATTCGCAAAGCTAAATCCAATGCACGTCATCAATATTCATGACGTCATAAACTAAGGACGTTGCCTTGCCTCCCTGCTTATTTACGGGTTAGAATATTCTAACCTCAAATTAATGTCACTACAACATTGAAATGTTCATTTTTAAGAAAAAAATTTCTAAAATCTTGCACATTACAACCATAATTAAAAAAAATTAAGTAAGAAAAAAAAACTTTATTCTTTTTTAGCACATATAATTTGGGTGGCTTATTTCGAGCAACTAAAGTTAATAATTCAGCTTTGAGCATGGTCCCATGAAATGCAATTTTCTGTGATCTGAGCCAATTTTGAATTTCAGGTTTCTTCCAGGAAGTTGTAGGATTTTTCACAAGTAAACTGCTGTGATAAGGTGCGTTATCCATAACTATCACTGATGGTTCTTCTAAATTTTTTATTAATTGATTTTCAAACCAATATAAAAAGTTTTCGTGATTCATTTCACCGTGATAATCACCCATGTCACTTTTTGAAGGATATATAAGCTCTGATCCAAGAATAAAGCCATTTCTATTACCGGCATGAAGAACTATCCATCTTTTTCCATCGACTTTGGTAGTTTTAACACTTTTTGCATTGCTGTCTTGCCAAGATCGACCGACAGTACCATTTTGGAAAATCCATGTTTCATCTAGGTATACAAACTGATAAATACCTTCATCTTTGATTTGCTTGTACGTTTTCAAGAATTGAATTCGTTTAGAAGCAATATCTGGTAATTCCATTAAACCTCTGCGAGGATTATCCTTTAACCATTTAAATCCAATTTGTTTTAAAGTGGTATATAATGACCTACAGCAGCCATTGAAAAGGAATCTGGCTTTTAGTTTCTCATGTAATGTCGCAACAGTTACATGTACCCTTCTTTCGTACATTTCATAAATTACGTTACGAATAGCACTCACATCCAAATTTGCTACATCCGTAATAGATTTACAATACTGGCGTTTCTTTGGAGAATTCAAAGGTTACTTGGTTTTTACAGCATTGGAAATAGCACTAACTGTTGACAAATTCAACTGTAATGCATCTGCAACCCGCTAAAAATACATGTACTTCATTAGATAAATGATTATCATGAATTTGTTTAGGCATACCTCTCTGACAGCATTCGAAGAAATTAACGGCCCTTTATTATCACGTCCCCTTTCAAAATACGTAATTAAAGAAGCCACAAGCCTCTTGCATTTACTATTTAAATGCATCGGCATTTTCGATCAGTAAACACCACAAAATTAGTAAATTCAATAACAAAAACTATCTCTGGGTACAACAGGTTTTTTCTGAAAAGAACAGATTCGAAAACTAAGAAAATACAACCAATTTAAGCTACTCCAAACACAGCGAAACAGAGGTTATAAGCAGTTATAAGTCAAATCACGTCAACTATCTAACGCGAAATATTTGGCACATACGCATAGAATGGCCAACCTTTAAGTTTAATAATATTTTCATTAAGTAGTAACAGGAAGGTTATGGATGTTGATGTCTTAACTCGTTACATTGGCAATGTTTTTACGTCACTGATGACGTGCATTGGATTTAGCTTTGCGAATACAATATGTAGGCAACAAGCCTGATCAACCTTCAAAACTAATAATTTTTCAAATCTTTGTTACTATCTAATTATATGTTCTTTAAAAATTAATCCAGTGCGTTACATTGCTGTTTGGAGTATATAGTCGTTTTATAGGTAAGATTTTTTTATATCGTATTGTATAGATTTTTTTGATAGCTTTACAATTATCCAGAGAGGGAGATGGGGGAGATTATCTTCGTAGCGCATGATGTATACATATGTTTGCCACTCAACTGCCGACAATTGACTCGGTCCGAGGTATACTATCACATCGAACACAGTCGCGTGGTAATTATAATAATTACTAAAGCTATAATATGAAGCCCGTGTAACATAGTAGAAAAATAAGTGACTGTAAATAAGTTAAATCAAATCATTTATAAAACACTTACTCGCTTGAGCAGCTACATTTAAAATAGTTATCAGAAGCAAGATGAATATATTGACAATAAAGTTGTGTTAAACTTATATAATTTTCTATAAATATTTTCCAACATAAGTTCTTGTGAGAATTGCAATGTATAAATGTGAGAAGAAATATATACGTAATAACATGAATTCAAGGCCCAGTTCAAATATAAAGTTACCGTCTCGTAAAAGTGAAGGGTTTGGTCATTTATTGCTCATTGAAGATAAAATTATAATAAATACGTCCAAACAAGGTGAGATATAGTTTAATAAAAATCATACAAACCAAATAGTTTGAATAGATAGCACACCACAAGATTACTACTTTTCATGCAAAAAATGGTAAACTCATAGAATCAGTTATAGCTGTCATCAAAATAGCTTCGATTGCTGATGCTTGAAAAAGTAAGAAAACTATTTATTATCATGAAGAGGTGATTTCAACAGTTTTTGAAAACTTCGACTAAATTGGTTTGAAAGTGTATTGGCAAAATTGTAACAAGATGCTGTTATTGTATTAAATAATGCACCATGTCGACAAAAAATCGAACACCAACACTTTATTTACAACGAAAGATATTGCAAAATCGATCTCTTTAAAGCAAGTTTGTGAATCACAATTATTGCATATTATTCAATAAAATTATAATTTTGTGTAGTTAATGAAAGGACTAATATGAAAAATAACGCTGTGCTAAGCCACAACAAACAACAAGTTTAAATGAACTTTAGGATTTATTTCTGCTGTTCCATTTACATTGAAAAGTAGAAAAGCTGTATAAGTATATTACATGATTTAGTTTATGAAGTTAAACCATTTATTATATAAACAGTAAGTAAAAGTGAAATAGATAATAATAATAACAATAGCAGTAATAGTAATAATTAAGTTATAAAAAAGTTTAATCTTTTTCATGCTTTTATTACGTGATATTAATAAAGTACATTTATATAAGTGTACTTGTCCCACTGTTTTGTATTTATAAGTATATTTAATAGCTCTAATGCTTTATTTTTGCACATTATATAAAAATCCCCCCTCCCTCCCATTTCCCATCCCCTTCTCGCTCTCCCGCCCCTTAGACATGAGCACGAAATAAGAACATTAAAATTTTTTTTTTACGATAAAACATAAAAACGTTATGTCTTAGAAACAACATCCTCCTATAATACAATTGTGAAAGATAGTTACATTCGATTTAAAGAAGTGCATTTCGATTTCTATAATGTCACGACGAATGCCATAAAATTCATATTATTACTAAAATGTGTCGCTCTTGGAACACTACCTGATCAAAATTGAAAGTGTCTATTTAGTTTTGTCGTAATTTAAGATTATCACTTTAAGTGGACCATCTGGTATGTATGTACAGTACTGTGAAAATATACTGTTTATACAGTGCTTTACAATGTATGTAAATTACATATTTACTGTACTATTTAAATTTTAATAACTATGGTATTTTATTGAAACAATGCTATAAAATAGATAGAGCATTGGAAAAAATCGACTAAATACCACGACGTGTCTTTGAGTGACATTTGGGGTTTGAACTTAAATTTTTTGATTATTTCATATTGCATTTCCAAACATCTTTTTGGGTTTTTACTTTAAATGAACAATTAACACTATAAACATAAGTATTCGTAAATTTGGTGTTAGTCATGGTATCAAAATTAACCTTTTTCACAAAATGTGACACACAGTCAGTTACACAGTATATTATTACGTTACCCAGTATAATATACACATTATAAATGAACATATATGCGAATCATGCTTGTCGAGACATTCTAAATTGCATCCAATCATGTGGGATTATTATAGGTACCACTGCATGTACATACATGCACAAGAAGTATGTGTGTGAATACACAAAAGCAAAAGATATATTCAATTAATTGAAGCTTATGTTCAGTTGATATTCATTGTAATAATGAATTGCATCTTTATCTATCCATTTATTTAGTTTTTTGCGCCTACTGTGCCTTACAAAGAAATTAACTTGCGTTATAAGCCCCTTCTATAGAAATGGTTCAACGAAAGACTAATTTTTTGACTGAGGAAGAAATTCGTCGTGCTATGGATGAACTCGGTGACACCGATGATAATGAGGCTAATTTGGAAGAGAATAAAAGGAGGAATAAATGCTGCAGAAAATAATTCCGATGTTGATGATGAGCTTTCTTTGAGTAGCAGTGATGAATATGGTGAAGAAGATGATGAGAATCCTACATTCTACCTTGGAAAAGACGGCACGGAATGGAAAAGCACACCGAATACTCTGCAACATTCGGCCCATCACATTAGAGGAGGTATTCATAAGGTAGAGTTACCACCAGGCAAGCATATTGACTCAACGGTGGGCGCTTTTTCATTATTCTACGATAAAGAAATTATCAACATTATTGTCAAATACACCAACATGGAAGTACAGGGAGTGGCTGCTGATAAATGGGGAAAACAAGCAGACCCAATCGACATGCAAGGTTTCATTAGCCTTGTAATAAATGCAGGCCTAAAAAAGGAATACGTAAGTGAATTTGGGAAATTTTGGGATCCTTTACACGGCAACGCATTATTATTAGAACATACGTCAAGGAATAGATTTGCAAATTTGCGCTGCCACTTGAGATTCTTCAATAAGAGCACACGGTCAACCCGCAGAGAACGTGATAAGTTTGCGCCATTTCGTGATTTTTGGGAAATAATCAAAATTTATTGAAGCACTACATTCTCTGACCAACTTTGATGATTGATGAACAGCTAGTTCCTTATCACGGAAAAATATCATGTTTACAATAGATATCATCAAAACCGCGCAAGTACGGGATTAGAATATGTTTGATATGCGACAGCAGCAACACTTATCCATTGAAAGGAATACCATATTTTGGATAGGAATGACCCCAATCGAGGACAAAATTTGGGACAGAGACGCGTTGATAATTTCTTTACGAGTTTACTGGCTGATAGTTTATTGAAAATGGGGTTGACGTTCGTCGGAAGTCTACGGAAAAATGAGAGATGCATTCCGCCCGCATTTAACGCGCAAATAGCGAGAAGTGCAAAGCAACATATTTGACTTTAGAAGAAATATTACGTTAGTAAGCCATGTAACAAAAAAAAATAAGGCTGTCCTTTTATTATCAACATTACACCATGATGCAGAAATTCATGTAAATAACAAAAACAAATCTTAAATCAACACATTTTATAACACAACAAAAGGAGGAGTTAATGGTTTGGATCAAATGGTGCATTCATTTTCTGTGAGACGTAAAACTAATAGGTGGTCAATTATCGTATTTTATAATTTAGTTGACGTGTGTGCAATAGCAGTGAAAGTCAATTGGCTAAATATCTATCCAAATTCGAATCGTTCGAAATCAAAACTACGATACAGTTGTCCCCAAAGTTTGGTTCAGGACATGGTGGTACCACACACAGCGCCGCAGCACTCGATACTTAAATAAGTCGATTGTTGCAGGCATAAATGCAGTGCTTGACCACGCATCCACCAGCATGGAAGTTGATCTCCAGCCAGATAATAAGGGTATCTGCAAAATGCTTGGACATGGCTTAACCACAAACTCCTTGCATCAAAATAAGATGATTTAACCAAACTTACCTATATCCAAAATCGCATCGTTACGCCGGTATTCAGCTTTAAAGTTTTTCGAAAAAAACAAAAAAATTCTTATTAAAACATAACACTTTGATCGATTTTAATTATTTTTGGTACAACATTTCAAGTAAGTGTAAGTCGTGTTTTGAGATGATTTGGGTCTTTATAAGTAGACCGCAAGTGTATGAAACATCGATGACGTGGCACATTTCTGCCTGTAACTTTTTGATATGAAGGTTAAGAGCTTTAATTTTTTTTTACCCGAGAAGATACATTTGTTAGTGACATTTTTTGTATCTTTGTAATTTTTGATATCTGTTACAGTTTAGTCACAAAAAATAATATCCGACTCGAACGTAATCTGCTTTCCTGGCAACACGCATAATCTGGTTGGCTTATTATTTAGTAAAAACGATTGCCTTTAGTTTTCTACAGCTGTCATAAAAGAAATGATAGTGTGCGTTTTGTGATCTTTGATTACGGTTTCTTTATTGAGTGTTTTTGACTATTGTCATTTTGATTGTGTAATTGTGGTTGTATCTTCGATTGATAATAATGGCTTTCTCTTTCGCTGAACAAACTGATATGTTGCTGGTTCTCGGGTTTTGCGAAGGAAATTGTCGGAGGAGTGTGACAGTATACCAGCAAAAATATCCTAATCGTCGTATACCAAATCGACAAACATTTGCAAACATTGAGAGGCGTCTTCGGGAAACTGGGAGATTTCAACCAATGACTGCTGATCGTGGACGCCCTCGTGTAGTTCAAAACCCTGACTTGGAAGAAGAAGTTCTAGACAGAATAGGAGCTCATCCACAAAAAAGTACTCGTGGCTTGTCTCGTGAATTAGGAGTCTCAAAAGATGTTGTTCATAAAATTTTTAAAGAGCAACTCCTGTATCCATATCATTTGCAAGTAGTACAAGAACTTTTACCAGCAGACCCCGATGCGCGTCTCACATTTTGCCGATTTATTCACAGAAAAAGGGCTAGAGATATTTATTTTCACAACAAAATTCTCTTCACCGACGAAGCATGCTTCACAAGGAGAGGTGTTACAAATTTACACAACGAACACGTGTATGCAGATCAAAATCCACATGCTTTTAAACAAGGCCGCTTTCAGCAGGAGTTCCGAATTAATGTATGGGCAGGTATAATCGGCAATAACATCATAGGTCCTGTCGTTTTACCTAATCGACTAAATGGAGTGAATTACTTAGATTTCTTACAAAATACTTTGCCAGGCTTATTGGAGGACTTACCACTAGATCTAAGACGTGACATGTGGTTTCTACATGATGGAGCACCACCTCATTTTACGTTGAATGTTAGGAATCATCTTCATGCACAGTTTCCTAATAAATGGATCGGCCGAGGAAACGACGCACCTGTAAAATGGCCTCCTCGCTCGCCAGATTTGAATATCTGTGATTCGTTTTTATGGGGAACACTCAAGAGCATCGTGTATTCTACTGCTATAAACACGGAGAATGAGCTTTGGGCTAGGATACAAAACGCCACTCAATCAATTAGAAATAATGAAGAAAGTTTGCAAAGAGTGCAATTCAATTACTTGCGCAGAATCGCTCTCTGTATTCAACAAAATGGCGGACATATCGAACATTTGTAGTAATTTAGTTTTTGTTTATTTGCCGTTAATAAATTTTTGCAAAAAAATTTTTATTCGCCACTTATTTTACTAAATAATAAGCCAACCAGATTATGCGTGTTGCCAGGAAAGCAGATTACGTTCGAGTCGGATATTATTTTTTGTGACTAAACTGTAACAGATATCAAAAATTACAAAGATACAAAAAATGTCACTAAGAAATGTATCTTCTCGGGTAAAAAAAATTAAAGCTCTTAACCTTCATATCAAAAAGTTACAGGCAGAAATGTGCCACGTCATCGATGTTTCATACACTTGCGGTCTACTTATAAAGACCCAAATCATCTCAAAACATGACTTACACTTACTTGAAATGTTGTACCAAAAATAATTAAAATCGATCAAAGTGTTATGTTTTAATAAGAATTTTTTTGTTTTTTTCGAAAAACTTTAAAGCTGAATACCGGCGTAACGATGCGATTTTGAATATAGGTAAGTTTGGTTAAATCATCTTATTTTGATGCAAGGAGTTTGTGGTTAAGCCATGTCCAAGCATTTTGCAGATACCCTGTATATTTGTTTGGATATGTAAATGAGTTTAAACTATAAACAAAAGCAATACCATTTCAATTATTCCCATGATTCTCGTAAGTGATGGAGAGTCACATCGTGGTATGATTTGTTATAAAATCACGTGGTACGATTAGGGTCAATACAGAAAATATTTTGAATAATATACAAATTTATAAAAAGTATTATAGTTGTGAATTGAATGATTTATTTTTTAATACAATTACAATAACTTTTACTATTTCCTTGGACCTTCTTTGTGTTTAATTAATAGAATAAGTAGCAAAGCGCTACTTATTCTATTTAGTCAGCATGGATTATAAGAAGTCGCCACTGGAGTCTAATTTCTCTCTATCGAGTCTGATAAAAAAAATGGAACTTAAAATTGCGATATAATTATTGACATTTAACAATTGCAAGTCGACCCTTTGCAGTTACCTGAAATTAAGAAATTAATAAACGTTCACAATTTACTGAAAAATTGATCGATCGCGATTTTAATTTACCAACAGTAGTAGATGCGTCTGAGCTAAACGATCAAAAATTCTCTTATTGTCTTGAGGGACAAATACTTGGAGATTAGGCCACTGGGTTTCTCAAAGACGGAGCCTGAGGGTTCAGGATCTTCTCAAACATCATTTTAATGAAGTTACCCGACTAACATTTTACATCAGTGGGAAGTCCCTAGTTCGCCCAATGAATTACATTAATATAATTACCTCTGACACAACCTACTCGCGTCGACTAATTTACGTTCTAGCTTCGTTTCAAAAATTCATTCCGTAAATGTTTAAAAAGGTTTGCATGATAATTCCAAACAATATTTGACTTATATGTCTCAATCCAACCAGGAATTAATCGTAACGGCGAACGCAAGATTCTCTGCCTTCTAGCATGGAGTGCTAGTAGTATAACCCAAAAGAGCTTTTTGCAACCATCGCTGAATATGAGCTGAATTCCATCTGGCTTGGCTATGCTTAGCTATATCCTGGCGATATTTTTCACATTAAAAATTTTGTTACTTTTCGGAATGATCGTTGCAGTAGTCGTGCTAGCAATACCGCAATTGCCATTAAGGCCGCTTTGAGTCATTTCCTAATTCTCGTTTCCTCAAGAATTTGTCGGAGACGATGACTACAAACTTGCAATTATCTGATACAGGACGGATTACGAATCTACTTAGTTTATACAACTCCAACAAGGTAGTTTGTCTGGACAATTAAGTATACATCTGTTGTCGAAACGGAGGGCTTTTCTTTTTTTGGCTGGCGATCTAAACGCCAAACACACTATGCGAAATGTCCGAGTCGCAAACGCGAAGCTCGTCTGCATGCTTTCATCGCCAGATACATTATTAAGATCAATTCTACCCCTGTGCCGACTTTCTTTCAGCTGAGCTCTCTTCAGAGAATTGTACCTATATGTTCACGTGGAAAGTATTAGGGGCCTACCGTCAGCCCATAACTCCGCTCTTTAATGTGTATACATTACTATTTTATTTAAATTGTCATACCGATTGAGGAGTATTTAGAAGGAAATGTGACCAGCTGTTCAACCACAATGGTGCCACAATTGGCAGTGTTCGTAATCTAGAGATCTCCAAGTAACTCTTATTATTTATTACCTTCTATCTCCGAGTTAACCACATATCTTCCACTAAGTGAAATGAGTTAAAATGCGCGCAAGCAATATGACTAGTTTTTTTTTGTAGAAATATTTGGTAAATTTGATGGAGACCGTGGTTGATTAACTTAATCACTTTATGTTGATATGTAACGTATGTTATATGGAATTTGGTTTGTGCGGTTTTTTGCCGTGGTTTCCAGGATAAATTCATGTGTGTGTTCGAACATGCACTATTAGATTTATATAATTGTATAATTGTAGACCTATTTGTAGTAAATGAAAAGATATATTAGAAAACGTCTTGTTTTGAATAAAATAAACATGACTTTATTTATTATAGATGTAAATATTATATTATACTTTTTTACTTTATGAATAATCGAAGCGGAATTTAGTACAGGCAGTTCCAAAAAGAAAACGTTTTATTCAAATTTAAAAAATTCTAAATGCTAATGTAACGAATTAAAATTTGCTTTCTACCTCACATTTTATTAAAAAGATATCAAATTTTTAAAGATTTTTTATGGTATACAATGTATATGTATAATTACAAAAGGTACTAGGAAAGTTTTGCAATACAGTTTTGTTTATTTAATTTTTTCAAAGTAATTACCTCTACACTCAATACACCTCTCCATCCTCCAAAACCAATTTTTAAACCAGTTCTGCCAAGTTTCACTAGGGAGTAAAGCACACTCATTGTCCCAAGCCCGCAGAAGGTCCTCATCACTGGAAAACCGCCTCCCTTTTAGCTTCATTTTCACATGCGGGAACAGTACAAAGTCGTAGGGAGCAAGATCTGGACTGTAGGGAGGGGCTCGAGAAGTTCCAATCCTGTCGTGGTCAAATATTCGGTGCAGGCCTTGGCGCGGTGAGCTGGAGCATTATCGCGATGGAGGAACCAGATGTTTATTCTTGACTTTGGCCGCAGGTTCTTCATAGATCCAATACCTTTAGGCAGGCTCTGTTCAGTATACCACTTACCTGTGACTGTCTTCTGTGTGTCCAAAACGACGCGTTCCACAATTCCACTCGATTTGAAAAATACAGCTATAATTTTCTTCTTTACAGATCGGGATTTTCTGACAACTACGGGTGTGTCATCATCAAAGACCCAAGCTTTGGTCGGCACATCGTAATAGTACAGCCAAGTCTCGTCACCTGTCACAATGTTGTTCACATACCGAGATTGTCCCTTATTAAACTTTAGCATCTTCCGGCACCAAGTCACACGTCGTGTCATCCGCTCTTCAGTCAGTCGATGCGGCACCCAGAGAGAACAAAGTTTCTTCACGTACAAATGATCATGCAGAATCGATCAAATTGCTGGTGCATTTAGGCCTGAAGTACCCTCTACCTGTTAGTAGGTCACTCGCCTGTCTTCGTCAAGCATTTTCCTCACAGTAGTAACGTTTTCCTCCGTAACTAACGTTCGTGGCCTTCCCGGCCTTTCAGCATCCTCCACTGTTAAGTTTCTCCTTTGGAATTCTCTATACCACCTGAATATCGTTGTGCGATGTGGACAAACATCCCCTAGTGCAAGAGTCATTTTTTCGAAGCACTGGTCTATGTTTAAACCACGCTCGAAATTATAACGCAAAACTGCCCTTATCTCATTTCGTGACCACGATGCCATCGCAAGCACTTTATACTCTCACTGCTAATGAATAACTGAGCCCATCGACATGGCGCGGCGGCTATTATCCACGTATGAACATGTCTCAACACTGAGCAACAATCAGCTTCCTACGATTCATTGTTGCGTCATATTGCAAAACTTTCCTAGTACCCTTTGTAATTATATTTTTACGGATATTTAAAATAAAGCTTCGTTAAAATTGTATTCTAAAAAATTTGCTAATTTTATAATACTTAACCAAATGAAAAGTCTGTATTTTCTACAGTTGCCATTAACCTAAAACACTTAAAAGAAATCATTTATGAAGGTAAAAATATTGTTTGAGACTCTGGCAAAAAACCTTTACCACATGAATGTTCGTACTCTGTATATGTATTTCGACAACTAAATGGCATCATCAGCAGATTATTAACCACAGTTTCGCATCTGAATTCACAGTAATGCTTACACAAAAAAAAATTCGCCCATCCCGCCAAAACCAAAACACTGATGTTCACAAGAGATCTGTAAGTCAATATTTCTTGAATTTGATGGAGCCTGTGGTTGATTGACTTGATCAATAAGGTTGATATATAACCCCTTTCCACATTAACTTTGTAAATTCTGTATACGCATTTCGACAACCAAGTTGTCATCATCAGCAGATAATTTCAAAGTGTCGCACCTGGTAAACCACGGCGAAAAACAACCGCACGAAAATCAAACTCCGTACGCGATCCACACCGTTCAAAACCAAGATGTACACTGTGTTTGTTTCACAAGATTTTTAAAATTATTCTTACTTAAACTAACATGCACTACATTGAAAAAAGGGAATTCCGGTCATGACAGTCAAGTGCCTGCCTGTAATTTATTATATTGTTCGTCCTCTGACATTAAGTAGGGAAAAAAGGGTCGATTGTACGGCGCCAGTTTCATTATTGTTCACCACATGGTTTAAATTCTTTAAGATGTGCATGCTTTCATACGTGTCCAGTTCTCGATAATTGTACACGTTTTTTATCAGATGTAAACAATCTATATTAACACTGTGGTTATTTTCTAATACATGTTTCGCTAAACCCGATTTTTCCGGTCGGTTGAATTTTATGTGCGAAAGGTGTTCTTTATACCTGGTTTCGATCGATCTTTTAGTTTGGCCGATGTATTGTCTATTGCACTCTAAACTTTCAATTCGATAGATTCCCGATTTTTTATTTTCTTCGATTTTGTCTTTTGCATTTCCTAGAAGCATTTTAAAGGATCAAAGATTGTAAATTAGAAAAAGGAGAAATTTTAGTTTCATTCGACGTAACGTCATTGTTTCCTTCGGTACCGATTCCAGAAACTTTAAAATATTTAGAAGAACTTCTTCACAAAAATAAGATCGAACCAGAGAAAATAAAGGAATACGTGAGATTAACAAACCTTTGCATGTCCCAAAATTGTTCTCAATTCGAAGGGAAGTTCTATGAACAAAAACAGGGAACTGCAATGGGCAATTGTCTTTCTCCATTCATAGCGGACCTATTTATGAGTAACTTTGAAATAGAATTAAAAAATAAAGCTAAATATTTTCCAAGAATTTGGGTCAGGTATGTCGATGATATTTTCGCAATTTTCAATACACAAAAATGCAGCTTAAATGATTTCGTTAAACAGTTAAATTCAAAATTCCCGACGATTAAATTTACAGTAGAAAAAGAAAACAATGACAAGTTGCCTTTTTTGGACACCTTAGTTATTAGGAATGATCTCAAAA